>LPNX010081712.1:673327-713532 GCA_001517045.1 Pseudotsuga menziesii | reverse complement strand
TGAACCGAAGTTCAAGGATGATACAATCCTACCACATTCTCGAGTACCGACGTCACCGGATCCATTCTGAACCGAAGTTCAAGGATGATACAATCCTACCACATTCTTGAGGACCAAAGTCATCGGATCCATTATGGACAGATGTCTCGGGGTGATACAATCCCTCTTCATTCTCGAGGACCGAAGTCACCGTATCACTTTAGGACAAGTGTCCAAGGATGATACAATCCCACTGCAAAATCACTGTTCCCCCTTTTGAGGAAGGTCCTTTTGAACAACACCAAGCTTGTCTTGAAAGTGTTCGAACTTTACCTGAGACAGAGGCTTCGTCAATACATCAGTGTTGAATCATCATCTTGTAACATCATCATCTGAACCACCATCATCTACATCTTCAGTATGTGAATGCTAAACTATCATCATATGTATCTCCAATATGTGAATACTTAAAGCATCATCGTGTATATCTTCAGTATAGAAATACCGAATCACCATCATCTGCATCTACAGTATGTAAATACTGAAACATCATCTATATCTTCAGTATGGGAATATTGAAGCATCATCATCTGCATCTTATCTCGTATGTAGAAATACCAGATTTCTATGTGCTTCGATGGAACACAGGGTTCTATATCATCTTTATACAACTCTGGTTATCACATAGAATCACTGTAGTATTTGTAGCAGGGATTTCTCCTTGCTATAGGGGCAGGAATGGCTCCCTTCTGTCTATAGGACAGAAGGGTAGGTTCCTGCATGTGGAAAATGCAGTAAAAATGGACAGACAGAAATAAAAGAAACAGCAAGAAGAGAAAAATATGGAATGGCTGGAAACCCCTCTGCAAACATTGTTAGGGTTAGCTCCAGCAACCTGCAAACAACTAATGAATAGAAATAAACCTGCAAAACATGTCAATAAACAAACATAGGTCAAAAATCAACTAAACTACTAAATAAAAATGCATAAACAAGACAATATTATACCTCTCCTTTGGTGAAATGGGCCACCATGCCCTGGCTGGAAGGAAGCACCTCTCTATCTCACTCAGCAATGGAGGAGGAGCCATGGCTAAATGGGGAATGTGAGTGGAAGAGAGGGGGATGTGGGTGGCTTGAGAGGCAAAGAGGTCTCAAGGCATCCATGGGCAGCATAACAGTATGCAAGAGAGGAGTGTTTTGAGAGTGACCCCCCACCCTCCTTTTATAGCTTTTTGGGGGGGTTTTAGGGTTTTAAGCCCTTGGTCCAGGCTTTAGCCCCTTTTTTGGGCTTATAGCCCCTTCTGCCCTAACTTTAGCTCTTTTTAGGGTTTTAGGCTCCTTATAGGGGTTTTAGCCCCTTTTTGGAGGATTTAGCCCCTAGGAGAGTTATTTAGGCTCCTTTTTGGGGTTTTTAAGCCCTTTTCTTCATCCTTAAGCCTTTTTTAGGGTGTGGGGGTCTAATGGAGGGTCGTGAATGGGTGTCCTTGGGTGGTGTAGGCCATGTAGAGCTAAGTGAGGGATTTTTCAGGTTAACAGATTGCCCCCTAATGTGTGAGGGTAGGAGCTCATCGTATGGCTGACGGACATCATAGGATTTGCTGCGTAGAGGTGGTGCTTCCGGGGTTGGGCCATGGTGGCTTTTGGTTTTTGTATTAATATGGTTCCCATCAATGGGTGAGATACAAATAATGTGTGACATGTATATGGACGAGGCGGGCATCCCCATGCTCGTGACAATGTCAAAAGAATAATTTGATCTATGCTCTATAATACAAGAGTCGATCATATACAACTGATGGTACAATAATGGTTGCCTCAGTGTGAGGCTGAATACAATACTGATCTGGTACATTGGACCCGTGGCATTCTCATGGAATGCTATATCTTCATGACTGACAACCTGTTGGATCTGGGATGATACATAGCTGTATGGACTCGCTGATTGAGAGTCAGAGTCTCTATGGTACAAGTATGCTGCATCAATCATAAATTTATATAGAAGCACTGTTGGGGCTTCTAAACACTGTCTCCAACGCAACCCGGAAATCATAGGGGACATAACCTGTTTAGGTCCCTCGAATAGACTCATCAATGTGCTAGAGTCAGGTGACATCCGGGGTCTTCGACCAAGTACTGTGCAGACCAAACCCTGTACGAATCTCAACGGTGCGATGATGTAGTTGGAGTCGAGCACGTGAGAAACAACCATCCCGAGAGGCACTAAGGACTCCTCTCAAGTGGTCCAAGGAACTCATCAATGAGGTTAATGAAACTAGGATATAGGGACCTCTGGGTCTATCCTATGGAATATATGTGTTGTCGTTGACAGAGGGAGACCTGCCCCTAGTCAAGGCAATGATGCTTCCTTGACCAGGAGCGCGAGGGAGATAACTGAAAGGTGTGAGACAATCTGCGGACTGACCCACTGAATGTGGGGGGGGAGGTGGAGGGAAAGAATTGAACAGGGGCAAGGGGAGTGTGGTAGACTCAAACTTCCTTTGTTCAGAGTATGACGGCAGGGTGGACCAGGCAGCAAATGAAACTTGACTCATGGGAATGGGATCATAGTTGTAATACGGGAATGTCACTGCAAATGGGAAATACTTGGAGGAGGTAGATGCTTTTGATATTGATGGGATCTAAGGAAGACACATTACAAAGTACTCTGAACAAAGGAAACCCAAAGGGGGAATGTTGCCAAACTATTTTTTGTAGGGTGGTGTCTAGCGACATCGTTATGGTACGATCTCGTGGATTTTTGGCGAGCCCGAGAAAGTAAATGCTCGATGGTGCTTTCAATTTTAGAGAGTCTGAAAGCATGAAGAAGACTCCAGTGGGGGGCCTTTTTCATTGGTAGTCTCCTGTGCCCGAAAAAAGATAAAAGTATACATAGGAGAGCTCGCCCATCCTATAGGGGATGAGAGACTTCTTTCCCGTTGGTAGTCCAATCAGGCCAGAAAAGGTTAAACCTATACTGACTGGACAGTCGTTTAGATATTTTTACGAGCATGAATGAAACCAAGTTTGCTCGGCAATCTTTTCTTGATGAGAAGGCTGGAAAAGAGCTTAACGACAACCTGTGGTGAGATTTTTCGTAAGGTGCGGCCCCTCTGCCTAAGAAAGCATAAAAGTATGCGGAGGGGAACGGTCTTGGCTTGAGTGTGCCAAGGATGTCCTTTTCAATTGATGGTCTACATGGTCCGCAAAAGGAGGTAAACGAGACAATGTAGACGCCCTTTCCTATACTTTAGCGAGGGGGAAAGGAAGCAGCTGCGCTCGACAATCTTTTCATTGTTTTTAAGAGTCAAAAAAGAGCTTAAATGAAACTCTAATATGGTCAACCGATTGCGGTGGCACAGATGGTGCCCAATGTTGGGACGGTGGACAGTGGTCCAAAGGTCATCTACGCAGTATGGATGGAGCAGAAGGATCTCAAACATACCAATACATGCGTGGGATAGATCGCGGTAGAGGCTCGCAAGTCGGTGCGGCAGAGGCACGCAAACCGAGGTGGCTCTCGAATAGAGGTCAGGAGAGTGTGTGTGTGTTGCGGTGGATGGACTTGACAACATGTGATATGAGTGTAAGTCTGGGGGCAATTCTATGCCAAATACATGCAAGAAAAATAAATCGTTTTGTGGACAATGGTCCAGAGATCCGCGCAAGGTGCGGTGGATAGAAAAGACAATTATGTGCTAAAATACAACACAAAACTAAAAAATGATAACCCTTAATGGGCGGTGGCCCAAAAACCTGCATGAATAGCGGTAGGAGAGAGTGATATAAGTACAGGTTCGCAGACACTTGCATCGCCATGCTATGGCTCATAAATCGAGGTGACTTCCGAGAGGCGGTCCCGAGATTTGTTTGTTAAACATGAGACGATGGTCTCATAACAAGATGTAAATTTGAGCCCGGAGGTGTGAGAGGTGTCTCGAACCAGTTCCGGGTGACTTTGGATTAGCAGCTAATGGTGCTGCCCCTGACTTGTGCTAAAAAACGTTGAAAAATAAGAAAAGAAAACGAAGCAACTCATTGGTGATGTTAAGCGTAAAATCTCTTGAGGTAGAGCCCATTGCGGTGGTTCTCCGAGAGTTGTCCATCAGAGTCAACCAAGAGGTATGCCCTCTTGTCGAGACGAAGGTCATGATGGAATCTGGTCTTTTATGGGAAGAACCGGCTCCACACTATGGTTTAAAGGGAATGGGGTAAAACCGAAGGCGGTCTTACATATATATCCGTCATCTTGTAAGTGGTGCCGGGATAGATCAAGTGGATCTTCCACAACCGACAAGACGGAAGGGCAACTGGTGCTAGAGATCATGTAAATGGTATTGGTTGTGGCTTTTGTGGCCTTGCCCCCAGTCTATGTTGGAGGAAGAGGGGCAGGCCTGGAGACAGGAGGAGTCTTTGATGGACCTGGAGGTAGGTGCAACATCATCTCAATTGGATGGACATGAGTCAACACTTCCTGGGGCCTTAGAGGTAGGGTAGGGGGTTCAAGGTACCACACAGGACCTCCTAGTGTGAAATCCTGTAGATTGCGGGTTTCCAAGACAGACTTACTCACGATCTCGGATGGTAGGAAAAGGAAATGGAAAAAGAAAAGGAAAAGGAAAATGTTGATCTGGAATTAACCCCATTGTTTCCTTGGTAACTGAGGTTGAGGTTGCGACCGAGGTTGCGGCTATGGCTAGGGAAACAATGGAAGAGACAAGTCTAATGGACCGTTGGTGATGGTGGAGACAAGTGGGTCAGTTGAACTAGACATCATGTAAATGGACATGGTGTCTGAAGAAGGCGGTGGGGGGTGCACTTCTTCGATCAAGGTGATTTCAGATTCAAGGGAATGTTGACGGAGGTCAGCTAGAGCCATTTGAAATTCAGGCAGGTCTTGGCAATGGTGAAAGCAATGTCCATACAAACCGCAGAGGGCGCAAGCATGGTTTGTTCTCAATGCCTTGTTTTTGACTATCGATGCGGGTTGAAGTTCAACCATAGGGTTGTTTTCATTTGTATCCATGGCATCTAAATGTGCATGGATCATTGGGATTTCAGGGCAACTCTGAGTTGGATGGCCTTGTTGCTCGCAGACGGTGCAAGGTGGGACTTGTCACAGTTCTACGATGGCTTTGGCATTCTTGCCTGTGGCCCTTTTCAGGTGGGGAGGTGCAGGTGCGGGTGAAGTGGATGGCTTTTGCAGACTGGGTGGAGGGTGAGACTCGACCGCAATGGGTTGCACCGGGGTTAAAACAACCTAGGCCATTACTGGTTGAGCCGGTGGATCAAGATACCACACCAAAATTCCCAATGTAAAGTTGGGCAGGCTTAAGGTGGCCATTAGCGGCTTGCTCATGACACCGGGCGGGGGGAAGAGGAAGGGAATCGTATGGACTAGAGATGAGCCCAGATAACTCCCTAATGGTTGCATGTGGGGATGCGATTGTGGTTGCGGATGCACGAAATGTTGTTGCTGCGGGTGGTGTTGCGGCTATGAATGATGTTGTGGTTGGGGTTGGGGTTGCGGCTGCGGTTGTTGTTTGGGTGCAGTGGTGCTAGATGAGACCATGCACAAGTCCGCAGTCTCATTTTGTGTCGGTGGTGGTGACACTAAGGGGAAAGGAGCCGTCATGGTGGGATTGGAAAACAACCCAGGGCCCACATTCAACAATGGGTAGGCTGGTGTGTTGTCAACCATAGTGTTGATTGCGGGGACGACATTAGCGTGTGTAGTCGTCCCTTGTGGCTCAATGGTGGTGATGGTAGGGATAACGTTGGCGGGTGCCGTCAACCCTTGCGGATCATGATAACTGAGTTGATCAACCATCACGATCTTCCGTTCGTGGGGTAACATCATGAGACGGAAGACAGTTGATGCAACCACTCTCATGGCGTACATATAACTTCTTCCGAAGAGAAGGTTATAGTCCAGTTGAGCGTTGACGACCTCTATGTCGATCAGCACTGTCTTCCTAGCTAATGTGATGGGGACATGGGGGAGGATTCCTTGGGCTTAGTAGGATTTCCATCATAATCCCGCAGAGTTGTGAAGGATGGCTATAGAATTGGTGATCCCAGTTTCTACCAAACCAGGGTAGATATAACGCACGTAGATGCCCCCTCATCTACTATGCACCAGTGCACAACCAAATTCCGGATAGACACTGGGATTTGAAAGGCGATGGTCGATGGCATGCACGGTTCTCCATTCTCCATGTCGAATGTGATCAACTTGGAGCTAGAGGGGTCTACTGCCCCAAGGGCGGCTAGTAAGGCTTTCCGCTGTGTTGGGTACATTTTAAGTACCTCAAGAGCAGACATGGCAGTTGGTGTTTAGGCCAAATCATCCACATGTTGTAGCTGACGGCAGCTCTAGCCGTGGCATTATTGGTAACTCTGCGTATGGGGGGGCGAGGGAATGGGGGTAACTGAAGAGGTAGGTTGACTGTTTTGGACGTAGATGCCGCTGATGTGTCAGCGGGTTCGGTGGTGGTACCGTACTGATTCTGTCTAGTTTGTAGGTTAACCTCTTCAGTCGTCATGGCTAGCAGGTGGTCGACACCTGTTTCTACCGTGGGAGGTTTCCACGGAGCATTGGGATTGGCCTGGGGAGGGGGTGCAGTTGCCACCAATCCTTGGACTGGTAGTGGGTTTTGAAGCACCATGGGGGGGGTTCCTGTTGGTGCTAGGTTGGGTTTGGTTTGGTTCATAGCGTTAGCAGCTTGTTGGGCCTCATTCTGAATGGCCTGCTTAGCGCAACCCATGAGGGGACACTCAAATGTGTAGTGCCCATAGACATCGTAGAGTGTGCAGGGTTGGTTTGTGCGCAACGGGACATTGCGTCTTGGTGCATTTTGTCGTGGGGGATTTTGGGCGGGTCGGTTTGCCGCGGCATTATTGGGAGGGTTTGGTTGTTGATCGCCTCTCTGCGGTTGGTTATTGGCTTGATTCCAGGGTCGATTATTTCAGGCTTGCCCTTGTTGATTGCTAGGGGCAGGCTGGCTGGGACGATTTTGTTGTGCAAACACTTGTCCCAACAAAGCGGGTGGGGCGGGGGCCTGGGCTTGGACTGCTTGCACTGGTGGTGCATAATAAATTTGGGTGGGCTATGGTGCCACAAATGTGGGAATTTTCCCCGCATACTGCTTTGTTGGCCATGCCATGGCCTGAGCCTATTGCGGTGGTGCAGGTTGTGCATAGGAAGTTGTTGCTCCGGACTGGAAAATCATTCTGGTGTAGTCCGAAGTTTGGTTTTGGTAAGCAACACTAGCAATGTTGCTTGGTTGTGGTGTAACAGCATGTGGTGTCGGACGGTGTTGTGGCTGTTGGGAGACCGAGCCTATGATGTCGTCTGCAGCATGGGATGCCCCTAGTGCATCCCCTTAGGAGGTACCCAGGTGGGGAGCGTCTGGAATGACGGTGTATAGATATCCAGACTGAGCGTAGATCAGGTCAAACTATTGGGCTTTCAGTATCTCCTCTTCTTTGGATTGGGGACGTTCAGGTGTGACATCCTTTGCTATGGATAGGAGCAAGGTCTTCAGGAACCAATCCAAGAAGATCCTGTCGTCAAGTTGGATTTTACATAAGCTGCGACGTCGCCGCCACTCATGGATGTGGTTGGTTATATGTGTCACAGTGCTTTGGTGACAGGATAACAGGATCTCCACCCCTTCGTCATATCTGACGAGGAGTTGGAAATACTATAGGAACATGAAAATTAGGGAGTTGAAATCTGGGTATTTGGCCTACGGTAGCTCAATGTACCATTTGGCCGCGGCACCTATAAGGGTGCGTTGGAATAGCCTTAGCCTAATGGAATCGTCTACGATGATGTTGGATGAGCACCATAGATGGAATGTCATAACGTGGTTTTGGGGACATTCCCCTGCCTTGCCTTCAAACTTGGGGATGTCTGATGGCAGCTTAGTTGGCATTGGAGGCCAAAACGCTTGATGGCGAATGGGGTCGTTTGTCAATCGAGCCAAATCAGGAAAGTTAAGACGAGCCATGAAAGGCAGATTTGACCCCAGGTTGATGTGGGATGGGGGAGGTATGGTGGTGGGTTTTGCAGGTGCATAATGCACCTGCATGGCTAGGGGCACTTGTGGTGGCACCATTGTAGATGGGACAATGCCCGCAAGTGTGGTGGGGGGGACAGTGTGAGTTGATGGGCCACTACCCCCAAGTATGACGTGAGGGATAGTGTGAATGGAGGGGACATTGCCCCCATGTATGACAGTAGGGGCAATGTAAGTGGACGGTACACTGCCCCCCTATGTGGCAGGAGGGGCGATGTGTGTGGAAGGTCCACTGCCCCCGTGTGTTGCAAGTGGGCCAACTTGGCTGGTCCCTATGGGTGGTGGAAGCTGACTGATGACAGTTTGCATGACTGTGCTTGGGCCACTGGCAGGGTTGTTGGTGACAGGTTGTGGTGTGGACATGGGTCCACTTGCTATGGCTATGCCGAAAAATGGATCCAGATTTGCACTAGCCATGGGGCTTGATGGTGCAGTATGGAGGTCTGGTTCAGATTGGTATGGGTTTGAATCTAAATCAGAGGCTATGTGTCCTTCTAATGGTGTGGGAGATCACTGAGAACGGTTTCAAAAGTGTCAGTTTAATGTCTCGAATGGTGGTGGTTCGCCTCTTAGGCGTGAGGAAGAGTGTGGGGGATCAATTGTGTTAGATGTTTATCAAACTGATGGGAATGATGTTTGGACCCCAGTTTCAATGGATTCCTATTGGCTGTAGGTGGTCACTTAGCCACCAAGACTACCAGAAGACAGCGCTTGGCTTTTTTTTCACGAGCGTTTCTACACAATCAGTGGGGGTCGTTGCCCGTTTCGCTTGGCAATTCCTCTCAGCGGCCAGCTACTTTGGTGTTCCCGTGGTACTCCTCACAATGAGTTTCTGGGTTGATCCCAAGTACTTCCCATGATTGAAGTAGTCAGGGACTTATGTCCTCAAAGACTGCAGATTTGTTTGAACTTAGTGTAAATTGATAAATTTTAAGTCTCTCTCAACGTCATGAAATGAGTTGGGTTCATTACTTGGTATGGTGTATTTGTTTTTCTGTCTTTCTGGTATCAGGTAGCTACAAATGGTTTATGAATTCATCATATTGTGGTAGATTTCATGTTATTGTTTGTGCAAGCAGCGAATAATCATAAATTTGTAAACAGATACAGTTTTTAACCCTGAATGTTGATGGCCTAACTAGATGACTACCTTACACTGATATTCCTCTTCAACCAAGAGAAGGTGCTGGGCTCTCAACACAATGGGACTAATCCCATCCGTAGATCCATGGGTCAACTACCGGATGTAAGGTTGGTCAACAGGGAGGACACTTAGCGCCGTGAGAAGCCCTCCTTCTCTACCCCCTCTACCTTCCAGGTCATCCAGTTTTAATGGTTTAGAACAATATTCAGTGAAGGGCCTAGGACTATACAAGCTTGCCCTTCGTCGTATCCCAGAATACCCCGGAGGGTGATGACTGGGTAGAGGAGGAAGGGTAAGCAAGACTGTTAATTTTATGTCAATTTTAATTAAGCTACATTCATTAAGCCATTAAACTTGTTTGGAATTTACACATTGTTTGTACAGGAAATTGCAGTAAATTGTAACAGAAGCTGAAATTGAACTACTGTGCTAGACAGAGGCGGCTGAGCTGCACTGACAGTCCCTATTACACTGAAATTTAACCTCTGATTGACAGACCGCACATTTTTGGTCAAATTTGGTGAGGGGGTTGCAAAAAATTTCTAGAAACCGGCGAGGGGGTCGCACAGATTCACGGACAGAAGTGGTCTATGTTTCTGAGTGAAGTCACACCTTTTGGGGGTTTAAGGGCGACCTGGTCATGCCTATTAGGCCAAAAAGAGTGACCTCATCCCCTGTTCAGGCCCGATAAGTGTGACCTACCCGGATTTGGGGTTTTTCTGATCCTCAGTCAGATCCGGCTGATAGTAACCTGTACTATGGCCAAACAAACTTAGATTTTCTATGCAGAGACTTCGGCAACAATAAAAACTGATATTAAACTAGATTTAACCTAGATCTGATAGGAAATTTTAAAAACTAGGGCATAAATTGAAAAAACCTGAAATTTTAAAAATATGGACTAGGAATCCTGTGGGATCGACCTGGTATGGTCGCCAGTTCTGTAGCAAGGATTTCTCCTTGCTACAGGGGTAGGAATGGCTCCCTTCTGTCTATAGGATAGAAGGATAGGTTCCTACATGTGGAAAATGAAGTAAAAATGGACGGACAAAAATAAAAGAAACAATAAGAAGAGAAAAATATGGAATGGCTGGAAACTCCTCTGCAAACACTGTTAGGGTTAGCTCCAGCAACCTGCAAACAACTAATGAATAGAAATAAACCTGCAAAATATGTCAATAAACAAACTTGCAAACAAACATGGGTCAGAAATCAACTAAACTACTAAAGAAAAATGCATAAACAAGACAATATTATACCTCTCCTTTGGTGAAATGGGCCACCATGCCCTAGCTGGAAGGAAGCACCTCTCTATCTCACTCAGCAATGGAGGAGGAGCTATGGCTCAATGGCGAATGTGAGTGGAAGAGAGGGGGATGTGGGTGGCTTGAGAGGCAAAGAGGTCTCAAGGCATCCACAGGCAGCATAACAGTATGCAAGAGAGGAGTGTTTTGAGAGTGACCCCCCACCCTCCTTTTATAGCTTTTTTTGGGGTTTTAGGTTTTTAAGCCCTTGGTCCGGGCTTTTGCCCCTTTTTTGGGCTTTTAGCCCCTTCCACCTTAACTTTAGCTCCTTTTAGGGTTTTAGGCTCCTTTGAGGGGTTTTAGCCCCTTTTTGGAGGCTTTAGCCCCTGGGAGAGTTATTTAGGCTCCTTTTTGGGGTTTTTAAGCCCTTTTCTTCATCCTTAATCCTTTTTTAGGGTGTGGGGGTCTAATGGAGGGTCGTGAATGGGTGTCCTTGGGTGGTGTAGGCCATGTAGAGCTAAGTGAGGGATTTTTTGGGTTAACAGTATCCATCTCTAGGTCAAAGAGACCTGACATCAGCTTCTGAAGCCATATGGCTTCACAACTAGTAGAGCAAGCTGCTATATATTCTACTTCAGTCGTGCTAAGAGCAACACTGGACTGTTTCCTGCTAAACCATGAAATCATAGCAAACCCCAGACTATAACATCCACCTGATGTGCTTTTCCTGTCTAATACACTTCCAGCCCAATCTGCATCCATATAGCCATACAGTCTGTACTCATGGATTCCATCATAGTATAGACCAAAGTCTATAGTCCCTTTCAGATATCTCATCACATGCTTTGCAACTATCAGGTGAACCCGTCTAGGTTGAACTAGATATTGACTCAAGGTGTTCACAACAAAACAAATGTCTGGTCTGGTATTTGTTAAATACATCAATGACCCAATAATATGTCGGTATTGAGTCACATCCACTAACTCTGATGAGTCATCAACTAATAACTTCAGGTTGGAATCCATGGGTGTGACCATGGCTTTGCATTCCAACATATCAGATCTTTTCAAAATTTCTACTGTATAAAAAATAGATCATCCACATACAGTAATAGTATGCCAGGTTCATCTTCTATAACCTTGAAGTAAAGGTTAGGGTCAAATTTACTCTTGGTAAAGCCCAAGCTCATCAACAAACTATCTATCCTTCCATACCAAGCTCTAGGAGCTTGCTTCAGGCCATATAGGGCCTTCTTCAACTTGCATACGTGAGTCTGTCTGTCTTCAACTTCAAATCCTTGTGACTATTCGATGTAAAACTCTTCCTCAATCATACCATTAAGGAAGGCTTGTCTTTACATCCATCTAGTGTATATTCCACTTCATCATGGAAGCAATTGCCATGATAGTTCTGAAGGAAGTGTACCTTGCTTCCTGGAGCAAGTGTCTCTTCAAAATTAATTCCCTCTTTCTGAGAGAAACCTCTAGCCACATGTCTTTCCTTACTTCTATCAGCATCATATTTTATCTTGCAAATCCATTTGGAAGATACCACATTCTTTCTTTCTGGTTTGAGTACTATATCCCAAACATCATTCTAGTATTCTTTCATCATAGCATCTTCCATGAGTTCGTCTTGTTAGGTCATCAACATATCCTAGTCTTCTACATTCAACCTTGAAGGTTGGAACCCACTTTACTCTTGGTAAAGTCTCGATCCATCAGGAAGCTGTCCATCATGTCATACCATGTCGAACTCAGAGGTCTTCTGTAGTCACTCCCCCTGAAGCAAAGCATCATCTTCCCTCTTCATTCTATATAGGTGGTTCTCTACTTGATATATACTTCTAGTGGGTCTGGTCAATAGAGTATGTCATGTCATAGTCTATTCTTTCTTAGGCAAACCACGAACCTTTCTTTGTACACTTGTTCTTGTAGATCCATATGGAAGATACTACGGACTTCCCTTCAGATCTCGAAACCATATCATAGACATCATTCCCCATGATCAACTATTACTCTTTGATCATAGCTTCTTTCATGGCTGAAAAAGGTTAGCATCAATGATGTCACCCAATTGTGTTACATAACTATAGTGTGTCTGAGGCCTCTTGGAAGTCTCGCCATACTTTTCTTCATCTTGAGTTATCTTTCATACCCAAGGTCTTCATCTTTCGAGGTGGATCTACCACTCTCTGAAGCTCTTTCTTCCGTCACGGTTTCTCTGACCCTGGGAGCTTCAGATTCATGTTTATTGGAGTGAATCTTGAATTGTCATCACTTGTTCTTTGGAACAATTCTCATCCTTCTTTTCTTGTAGGAGGTTGTATAGGACCTTTCCTACAAGTCAAATGCACCAGTTGCATGGTTAGAACAATTTCATAGAACATATGCATAACGACAAATTCTTATGCAACATGCAACTATTTAGCCAATACAACATCCATCCATATCTCACAAAAACTTTCTAGATGCCTTCCATCTCTACCATGACATCATTGAGATTGTGCACTAATCTAATATGTCAACAAAGAGGTTTCATTCTAGATAAGTAGCAATGGAGAGTTGTATAGCACCATGAGCTACTTACCCGTCACATGCATATTAGCAGTATACTATCATTAATGTAAACATTTTATCATGCATAATACATCAACTGAATATAAAACAATATCATGAAATGACAATTGAATACTTATCTTTTATTCGTTTCGTGGGTAGAATCATTCTTGATCCTTCTGCTTCATCATCTGAATCTTCATTCATGGCATCATCATTTCTTATCCAAATGCTAAGATGGATAAGAGGTTCTTCAAGAATTGATTTCTTCATATTCCTCATCGCTTGAGGGATATTCTTTGAATCGTGAGCACTTGAACTTCAGTTGCTCCCATCTTCTCTTCTCTTATTATGAGTTGATTTTCTTCTTGTGTAAGGCTTTAGCCTCATTTCCCTTTGGAACTGGAACCTCTTCGCTTACGTAGGTGTCTAATTCATTTTCTTCAAGAAATAGTGAAATCCTATGCTTCCATGCTCAAAAAAATTTCAGATTTATGAAGCTTGTCATCAAGCTGGGGTGCTAGGTCATTTTGAAATGAGAACCTCAAATGTAAATGGCAAAAGATTAGATCTTACCGGTTTGAGGTGTTTGTCCTCGTTCTAGATCTGGCTGATCTAGGGTTTGTCAAAGAAACCCTAATTTTTAAAACTTGGAATCTTTCAAAATTGATTGGATAGAAATATGTACCTCCTGAAGGCGAGCTGAGCAACATATTCATTTTCCCAAAACTATGATCAGAATTGCAAAATATCTGATGCCCTAGTTTTCTTCAATTTCTTCTGCAGAATGTCTGCTATTGTTTCTGCAGTATCTCCGAAATTACTACTCCTCCATGTCTGAAATTTCATACTAAGGTACCCTCGCATGTTCTCTTTCCAACACCATAGGTTAGAGAAGAATTGGTTTTACCAATTAGAACTTATGTGCATTTTCCCAAGGTGGCTCATTTCAGTATTGTTCAGAAGAGCGAATGTGTACAGACTTTCGCGTGTCACTGTTTCATCTTCGAGGTATGAAATTCTTAACATAGAAAGTACAGTCTGTGCCCTTTCTATAACATCTTGCAAAATTTCATTTGGACCTTTGTAGCTCGAGATATAACAATTCTCCCTAGGTGTCATGTTTAGGGATGAATCCTGGGAGAAGCTGGAACCCTAACTTGGAGGAATCATATCTCCTAGAATACAGCGAATCTGAGTCTAAAACTTGGATACAGTGTACATAGATAATTTAACTTTGACCTATGAAATTTTTGGCACCTGAACCTTCTCCAATATCGAGATATAGAAAATATACCGAAACTATCAGTTTCAGTATTTTAGGGTTTTTCAGGCCTGGGGTCAAACTAGGGTTTGACTTTCCCAGAGTTTCACCCAACCAAAAATCTCAACCCAGGTCTCTAAACTTCGATTTTGATGAGGAGAGTAATCCTATGCTGGGCTCACTCAAAAATTCCTCTTCTGTAAAAAGCCCTAATTTCCCGCAACAAAAACTAAAAATGCCCGGAATCAAATTCTGCTTCGACAGAAAGATGCACCCTTCAATGGAGAGTCAACCTAGACTTATTTTGCTGATGGATTGTGGAGAGAGACTCAAAAATTAAGAATTCGTAGCTTCTATAGCTGCACAGTGTCTTCTTTCAAGGTGACTCAAATACCATGTTGAATTTTAATGGTTATATCAGATCTTAAAACATTTAGCATCATAACAGCATAACCATAAGCCAAAAGATCATTGAAAGATAGACAAGCACAACCACACAAAAAGAACACAAAGATTTATCCTGGGAAAACCCTAAAGGGAAAAACCCAGCAAAAGCTTCCTCAATATAGATGCCCCAAAAAGATAAAAGGTAAAACCCAAAAGACTGATCCTCCTTCTTCTCCAGCCACAGCTCTCTCTCTCTCACTCTCTCTCATGCGCTACACAAGTGAGTGTGTGTGTTCCAAATGAGGAGTGCCACACCTCTATTTATATTCTTTCATTCACATAATAATTAATTCAGTTATGTAGGATCGAGTAATCCTAATTTAATCTCGTAGGCTCGAGTAACCACAACTAGGGTACTAATGACCCGACTTACAATTGGAGGGGACTTCCTCATGACTCTTATTAGTTCTCCTGATTAGAAACATCGGGGTATAAAGAAATAGAAGTGATTCTCCCAGTAGGACCATTGGGGACCACAAACAATACATATAGAATATTCTTAGAAGTTACAATGTTTCAACACTATGGTTCCACGCAAATATCTCAAGACCCTCTTTACAGTTGTTAAGTACTCCTTTCCTAGTTTTGACATATTATATCTACTCAAAAGTCCCAATGCATGAACAATGTCTAATCCAATACATATCATTGCATACATCAAACTATCAACAACACTAACATAGGGAACTCGTAACATGTCTTCTTCCTCTTCATGTGCCTTAGGATACTGATCTACATATAACTTTACACCTATAGGAATAGGGACCTTGATTGGCTTATTCTCTTGCATGCTAAATCTTTGTAGTATCATCTCAACATATTTTCTCTAATTCAACCACAATTTCCTATTTGCACGATCTCTTTTAATCTCCATTCCCAAATGAAGTTTTCAACATCGAGATACTTCATGTCAGATTTGGAGGATAACTATGATTTCACCTCCTTTATGACATTTAAGTTGTTTCCAATAAACAACATGTTATCAACATACAATAATATATTAATGAAGTGATCAACAACCTCCTTTGAATATACACAATGATCAACCTTGCTTCTCACAAACCCCAATCCAAGGATGTATGTGTCAAACTTTTGGTACCAGATACTTGGGGATTGCTTTAGACCATAGAGGGACTTCTTTAGCTTGCAAATCAACTATTTCGTTCCCTTTATTGTAAAATCTTACATTTGTTTCATGTATATTTATTCTTCAAGGTCCCATGTAGGAATTTTATCTTCACATCCATTTTCTCTACTTCAAGATAAAAAGAAACATCAATAGAATGAATGAATATGATACGAGTTAGTTTAGCTACCTGAGAAAAACAAATCACCAAAATAAATTCCCTCTATCTTGGAATGTCCCTTTGCTACTAAGCGGACTTTGCACTTCTCCACTTTAGCTTTTTCATTAAACTTCTTCTAAAACAACCCTTTGCTACCAATGATTTTTCCTCTAGCTGACAACTCAACTAGATCCTAATCTTCATTTTTATCCAAGGCACCCATTTCTTCAACCATGTTGTAAATGTATAGCATCAGGAGTCATTCTCCTAAAGACTTGTGTTGTATCAAGTCCAAAACTTATGTTGTATTAAGTTCAAAAACTTATGTTGTATTAAGTTAAGAGACTTGTGTTGTATCAAGAATGGAACTTATGTTGTATTAAGTTCAGGAAGCTTGTATTGTATCAAGCTAGGACATTGTGTCGTATCAAGTCCTATTCATGAGAGATTCTTGTACCATGATTTTGTGTTGTGTCAATATCAGGACCTTGTGTTGTATGAAGGTCGAAACCTTGTGTTGTATCAAGATTGGAGTCTTGTGTTGTATCAAGACTAGTCTTGTGTTGTATCAAGACCATATAGCTTGTGTTGTATCAAGTTGTAACTTGTGTTGTATCAAGTCATGAGGATATACTATGTGATGTATGGCTATCCATGGTCACTAGGTGCTATAAGTATCCTTTAGGGATTAGATACCCTTAGAGTGATTTGCTTTAGCATATGACTATATGACCCGGGGTAATACATATGATCATAGGTCTGGAACAATTATTCTGAGTATGATATGAAAAATATGATTAATTAATTAAACACTTATGGACCATGCAGGATTAATTAATGATAAATGAGATGAGCACGAAGATAGAGTAAGGATTCGAATTACCCATATCAGACCTCTAGTGAACTCGAATTTCAAAGACATCAGTTAAGTCTAAGTTGTGGAAAACAAGTTTAAGTTAATTAAGGAATCTACTCCTTGATTTATGCAAAGTGTTTATTTGTGGATGGAATTGATTGTGAAGCACTAAAGACATACAGTTAAACTCCTCATTAATGGTCAAGCAGTTAGTTGATGATTGAGTTCAGTTCAATTCAGTTTAGTTTATTTCGGTTTAGTTTAGTTCGGTTCAATCAGTTCACATTCAGTTAAAGGTAGTTAACATGAGTGAATTAATGGAGGGTGCATATCTTTAGTGTTGGTGATAATTTTGAGGTGACAACTTGGCACCAAGTCAAGGAATGTGCAACAAGTAATGTGTGGATAGTGCACAAAGTACCCACAATGTTCACAGTGCCCAAAAGGCATGCAACCATTCGCTACCTCTCATTGTATGACTAGATAAGCTTGTTATTAGAGTGTTATCCACTTGGCAAGGCTGAGACAGTATTCTGAGTGATCTCTATTCTCTAGGGCTGCTTTGATATCTATTATCAGGCAATCCACAAGTGTTGTAAAATCATTCTCTGCAATTATCTATCATACTCAAAGGATTACTTGGTTTTTCATCCTTTGGAATTGGAGGGTTTTCCCAAGGTACATATTTTGTCTTATGGATTGAATGATTTGTGTATTTGAATTATTTATGAGATCTACATGCACTGGAATTCTTTATCAAAAATTTTAAAGTTCAAGTATCTTCAATTTTTTGCCCAAACATTGACATGGTATCAGAGCAAGAGCATGTAAGAGCTTAGTTTTGTGCAAATGTTCTAAACCTACGCAGATCTTGAAGCATTAAGAAAAGAGCTTAAAGCAATGGCATCAATATCTGTCTGACTGAAAGGCCGACTTGAAGGCACATCAAACTTCAACACATGGAAGGCGAGAGTGATCAACATTCTCAAATAGCACGATCTTAATTTATTTCTGACCACTGTGATCGAAGAGCCCACTACAAATTCAGGAAGAACCAATTACAAGAAGAATCAAGCAAAGGAAAAGAGGATCATATATGACTTTGTGAAGGACAACCTCATGTCAGTGATCACACCATTAAAGACAACAAAGGAGTGTTTTGACACACTCACGAATCTTTATGAGAATAAGGCCCCTACTCAAAAGAGGGATTTGAAGAACAAGTTGTGCAACATGAAGATGGAAAGAGATGAGACCGTAGCTTCCTTCTTCACAAATATTTCACAGGTGAAGGATCAAATTACAAGCATTGGTGTGGAGATGGATGAGGATGACCTTCTTCAAACTTCCATCGAAGGAATCCCTTCCTCATGGGAGACCTTTCTTTTTGTGGTAAATGGAAGAGAAGAGCATCCCAACTTCAAAATACTTTGGCATGATTGCATTCAGGAAGAAGGGCGCATCCAGAAGGAGGAGAATCTTGCTCTCACGGCTAGAATCAAGAAAGGGAGGAAGCCATTCACTCCCAAAAAGTCCTTTCACGCAAAGAAGAAAGAGATCAATAAAGGTTTCAACAAAGAAAAGATTCTATGCTTTTATTGTCAAAATACGAGACACTTTGTGCGGGATTGTCATGCGACGAAAAGAAAAGAAGGAAGATTTCATGCTTCCACCGCCGCGGAAGAAACTTCCAAAGAAGATGCACCCAAATAGAAAGAGACAAGGAGGGAGTATTACCTCGTATCTTCTTTGTTCGAATCTCTCATCACATGAGAAGATACATGGTTGATTGACAGTGGTGCTTCAAAGCACATGTCAGGATACAAGGGCACAAACTCCAACCTAAAGAGAAACAGTTTGCATGCATGGTAGAATTGGGGGGCAATTTCACATACTCAATCCAAGGAGTTGGATCCAAATACTTCCAATTGAGTTTGGGAGGTGCAATACATGTGGAGAACATCCTTTATGTCCTTGGATTGAAGAATAACCTACTCTCTATTTCTGTCCTTGAAGATAAAGGCTTATGAGTCATCTTCATGGAGAATCAAGCATACTTGTGGTTGAAGAACCAAAACATTGATATTGCTATTGTCATTGGAGTTCGAGAGGGAGGACTCTACAAGGTCCTAGGAAAGTATATTGCAGCCATGACACATCATACTATCATCCCATGCGAGCTGTGGCACATGAGGCTTGTGCACCTCCACTTCATAGCACTTCCTAGTTTGCAGTTAATGGTGAAAGGTATGCCTGATTTTGATTCTATACATGATAATGTTTGTCGGGGTTATGATTTAGGAAAGAATGTTAAGAAGAAGTTTCCTAGCATTTATATTAGTTCTAAATACATTTTAGATTTAGTGCACTCATATATGTGTGGACCCATGTATTCCCCATCTCTCAGTGGACATCTTTACTATGTTTTATTCATTGATGATTTCTCCTGTAAGGTATAGATTTACTTCATGAAAGCCAAAAGTGAAACCTTCAGTAAATTCCAAGAGTATAAAGCCTTAGTTGAGAATCAGACAAGTAGTCATATCCGTGCCCTAAGGTATGATAATGGTGTAGAATTTGCTCAAATGCTCTTAATGAGTTTTGTAGTGATGCAAGGATATGTAAACAATTAACAATTCCTTACAGCCCACAACAGAATGGGGTTGCAGAGAGAAATAGCATAACTATTTGCAAGGCTGCAAAATCCATGTTACATGATAAATATCTATCTGCTTATTTGTGGGAAGAAGCTACTAGTACAATAGTATACATCTAGAACATAAGTCCACATGCAGATCTTGATAAGAAAACACCTGAAGAGGTGTTCACTGGTGAGAAACCAGCCATATCACATCTTCAAATTTTTGGATGTCCTCTATATATTCACATACCAAAAGAAAAGAGAACCAAGATGGAACCTTCTGGAAAGAATGGAACTTTTGTTGGCTATAGTGAGATCTCTAAGGAATTCATGATATATGTACTTGGTGAGAGACATGTTGAGGTTAGTCGAGATGTGACTTTCCACGAGGAGGTGGTATTCAAGTGGTCAAAAGAGCTTGAATGTGATCTAGAGACAGAGGAGGATGAGACTCCTATAGAAGAGGATCATGATGATGGTTCTTCCCCTTCTGATGTTCAAAGGGAGAATATAGCAAATCATGTCGAGCTACTTGTCATTTATGAACCAATTGAACTAGTTGATTAACCTCCTACAAAGAGGAGGTCGGCATGGTGCTGAGATGTATTGAGAGACGCTAAGAAGCATGGACCACCAATAGGAAATTATAGAGAGCGAAAGCAACCTGATAGGTATTTAAGATATGTTGCATTGATGAGTGTCACGTCCCCATGCCTCCGACCAGCGTAGAGGACATGACCCAAACTTTAAGCACAGCGGGCTAAGAGCCCCTTGAACATGTACAGGCATAAAATTTGCATAAACAGAATGCTGAAAGAAAATGCATTGCAGTATAGCATGCACAAATGCAATTGTTTATCATACACAGCTATAATTATTCATCTTGCACAGCGGAATCAACATGCATTCCCACAAGCATTCATTTTAACATGTTCATCATATCATTGACAGTCAACAGGGTTGCAGAAGTAAAATGCACAAGATCACTTATCTTATGAAGGAGTCGTTCCGAAACCAGCTACGTCACTGCAACGTTCCACCCAACCATAGGCCAGCGTGCTCCTTAATCTCTCAGCAACGCTGCCACCCCAGAGCTGGGCATGATTCTCCAAGGAATAAGGGAACAATCAGGCTTACACATAGCCAAGGATATACAAACACAGCCAAGCCAACACAGTTGGGTTTATCAGGCCATCAAGGAGTTGGGAAAAGGCTCAACACTAAGCTGGTGAGCTCATTACAGAGCCAAGAACACCCACACCAGAGCTAGCCTGACCTCTAAGACACCCAAACACACCCAATATAAGGAATCAGTCCCTTCTCTGCTACACAGTCCCTCAGGCCATGCATTCCCTTCCAGTGCTATTCAGGGGTGATGGAGAAGAAGGCCAGCCCTCTAGCTCTATATGTGTGGTTTCCAGCCACCAGGTTTATCAAGCAAAACTAAGCCCCCATCCCTACTCCCATTACAGTCCAAATACCAACCATTGCACTCAGGCAACTAATTTAGTTGTCACAGCTTAAACAAGGAAAATGAATTCAAACCATCTACAGCAGTCCCCAAACGTAACAGCAAACACAACTCATGGCCTAGGGAAATTAACAGCCCCCGAAATGCATCAGTTGACACGGCTCACAACGTGGGGAAAACTCAACCCGTCTTTGGGCAATGAAGTCGCCAGGAAAACATACATAGACCATACTGGGAAAGAGATTATAGTTCCCCAGCCTGGGCGTGAATGAAAACGACAATGCAGGACCCATGACTCAGTCCATGAGGGAAGAATACTGCCAAACCATACGTAGATCCGCAGAGGAAAAATACGTGGATAAAAACCAGGAAAATCCTGTGCGTGGAAAACAATCCGACCCTGTGAGGAATTAACAGACAAAGGAGGTCTTGCGTGAGGAGAAACAGCTCCGTTTTTTTCCGTGGATGAACAAACAATAGGAAGGACGCAAAAATTGGAAGTGCGTGAGCCTTCAGCACAGTCGTGGAGAGAAGAAGATCTGTGTGAGAGGATGAATAGAAAAATCGCGAGGTCCCAAAATTGGAGAGTGCGTGGATGGACAGAAAACCAGCAGTGCGTGAAAGGGAAGTGCGTGAGTCCTTCAGCTCATCGTGGGAAGGGACGAATTTCCTCCGTGAGTGAAGTCAACTGTGGTGGAGTGTGTGTGTGGGTGAGGACTGACAGTCCTACCACCCCACTCCCAAAGACCATTAACTGCCTCAACCACCACCAGCAATTCTTCAATGGAGGTGGTTGGGTAAACAAAGAAAAGAAGACACATGGGTATTTTTCTCTCATTGGCCAAGGTTTGACAAATTCCCCCCACATCCTTATCCTTGGGAAAAATCATTCCCCTTTCTCATTTTAGTTGCCGCGATCGTAGCTGGTCGGGTTCATTTAATTAATTATAGATGCATATTTACAAGATGACCAACATAATATATGCCGCATGCCCTGATATACCATCGGTGACAATTCAAATCCCAAAACATAGCATAACCGATCAATGGTGGGGCCTTGGCCTTTAGCTCCACACCATGATCATTTACAATTTATACATCATATACATCTAATGTAACGGGGTCAAAACTGAGACATTACAATGAGAAACATCAGTGACTCAGAGCCTTCATCATATGAAGAGAATGCAAAGCAACAATTGTGGAAAGATGTTATGACAGAGGAATATCATTCTATTCTGAAGAATGATGTTTGGGATATTGTTCCCAGACATGAGAGGAATTCAATTGTAACTTCTAGATGGATTTAGAAGATAAAGCACACATAGATGGCAGTGTGGACAAGTACAAATCTAGGTTTATTGCCCATGGATTTTCTCAGAAAGAGGGAATTGATTATGAGGAGAATTTTTCTCCAGTGATAAGGTATACCACTATTAGATCTATTATTTCACTTGCATCAGTATTGGGCTGGAAGCTTCACTAGATGGATGTGAAGAATGCCTACCTCAATGGTGAGGTTGAGGAGGAGGTTTACATTGACCAGCTTAATGGTTTTGTGATACATGGGAAGGAGTCCCATGTGTGCAAGTTGAAGAAATTCCTATATGGGTTAAAACAAGCTCCTCGAGCTTGGTATGCCATAATAGTCAGTTATGTTCAGAAACTAGGTTTCTTGAAGAGTGATGCAGATTCAAACTTGTACTTCAAAGTAGTGGAGAACCAACCTCGGGTACTAGTCTTATACATGGATGATATTTTCCTCATTGGAGATGAAAGACTAATTAATGAGTGTCAAAGGGACGTTACCTTAGAGTTTGAGATGAAATCCTTAGGTCTTATGCACTACTTCCTAGGCCTTGATATTTGGCAGAAGAATGATGAGATATTTCTATCTTAAGGGAAGTACATTGTGGACATCTTACGCATATTTGGCATGGTGAATTGTAAACCCATAAATACTCCAATGGATTCCAATTTGAGGAAACTCCATGAGACTAAGACTGGATCGGATCTAGTGAACCCCACATTATATAGAAAGTTGATTGGTTCATTGATGTACCTGATACATTCGAGGCCAGAAATTTTCTATGCAGTTAGCATTTTGAGTAAGTTCATGACTGGTCCTAGACACACACACTAGGTTCCATGTAAGCATATTTTAAGATACCTCTGCGGTATAGTTGCTTATGGACTCATGTATGCCTCCAATGGAGAAGTGTTATTTCTTGGATATATTGATTATGATTTGGGTGGAAACATTGTTGATCGAAAGAGCACTTTCGGTTATTGTTTCAACTTGGGTTCTGCTATGATTTCATGGTCTATTAGAAAGCAAGGTTCAGTTTCCCAAAGCACCGCAGAGGCTGAGTACATCTCTACTAGTAATGCTTGCAGAAAAGCAGTGTGGCTGAGAAAGCTACTTGGAGGATTGTTCAGTGAAAATTTAGAGCCTACTATGATCAGGTGTGACAACCAAGTTGTATAAAGCTTTTCGAAAATCCTGTGTTTCATGACAAGTCAAAAGGCATAGAAATGAAGCATCACTTCATTCAAGACATGGTCTAGAAAGGTATTGTAAAAATTGAGTACATATCTAGTGATGAGCAGATTGCAAATGTGATGACAAAGCCTCTATCTATGACAAAGTTAAGACACTTCTGAGATATGCTTGGTATGGCAGAGAATGTCTCCCTCGCGGAGAGGGAATGTTAAATGTACAACATCAAGAGTCATTCTCCAAGAGGCTTGTGTTGTATCAATTCCAAAACTTATGTTGTATTAAGTTCAAAAACTGAAGTTGTATTAATTTAAAAGACTTGTGTTGTATCAAGTCTAGAACTTATGTTGTATTAATTTTAGGAAGCTTGTGTTGTATCAAGCTAGGACATTGTGTTGTATCAAGTCCTATTCATGAGAGATGCATGTACTATGATGTCGTGTTGTATCAAGATCATGACATTGTGTTGTATTAAGTCATGAGGATATATTATGTGATGTATGGCTAGTCATGGTCACTAGGTGCTATAAGTCTCCTTTAGGGATTAGCTACCCCTAGAGTGATTTACTTTAGCATATGAATATATGACTCAAGGTAATATATATGATCATAGGTTTGGAACAATTATTTTGAGTATGATATGATAAAGTTGATTAATTAATTAAACACTTATGGACCATGCAGAATTAATCAATGATAAATGAGATAAGCATAGAGATAGAGTAAGGATTCGAATGACGCTTGTTAGACCTCTAGTGAACTCAAATTGCAAAGACATCATTTAAGTCTAAGTTGTGGAAAACAAGTTTTAGTAAATTTAGGAATCTACTCCTTGATTTATGCAAAGTGTTTGTTTGTGGATGACACTGATTGTGAAGCACTAAAGACATTCAATTAAACTCCTAAGTAATGGTCAAGCAGTTAGTTGATGATTGAGTTAAGTTCAATTCAATTTAGTTTAGTTTAGTTCAATTCACATTCAGTTAAAGGCAGTTAACATCGGTGAATTAATGGAGGGTGCATATCTTTAGTGTGGGTGATAATTTCGAGGTGACAACTTGGCACCAAGTTAAGGAAAGCGCAATAGGTAATGTGTGGATAGTGCACACAGTGCCCAAAATGCATGCAACCATTCATTACCTCTCATTGTGTGACTGAATAAGCTTGTTGTTAGAGTGCTATGCAATTGGCAAGGCTGAGATAGTATTCCAAATAATCTTTATTCTCTAGTGTTTCTTTGATATCTCTTATCAGGCAATCTGCAAGTGTTGTAGAACCATTCTCTGTAATTATCTATCATACTCAAAGGATTGTTAGGTTTTTCATCCTCTGGATTTGGAGGGTTTTCCCAGGGTACATCTTGTGTCTTATGGATTGAATGATTTGTTTATTTGATTTGTATATGAGATCTACATGCACTGGATTTCTTTTCAAAAGTTTTAAAGTTCGAGTATCTTCAATTTTTTGCTCAAACATTGACACCATGGCCTTCTTTTAGAGACCGTTGTCCTCCAAATCAACAACTTCCTTCACATTTATAGGATCACCATCAGTAATAGTTAAAGCAAAACAAGACAAAAAATCAAAAGGGGAATACCTCTATGGTTGCCTTATTTCTCGAGATGATCTCCTCAAAATTGGAATGAGGTTGTTGTTCTTCTTATTGAACTTCTTATGTTGAGTGAGATTCTTCATCCTCCAACTCAAACTCTATTTTCTATGGTTTCTTTTCTATTGGAGTGAGTCCCTATTTGGGAACATCTTTAATCTCTCTAAAACAACATCTCAACTATGAACAATCTTCTTAGTTATAGGGTTCCAAATTTTACACACCATTTTTATAACCAATAAAGTTACATTTTTCAACTTACTATTTTTTTCCTTTGGAACATGTACATAAGCATCACACCCAAAGAAAAATGTTTAATAGAAGGATTCTTACCATTACATACCTCATGCAGAGTTGTGTCAACCAATGCTGACATGGCTGATCGATTTACCAAGTAACATGTAGTATCCACTACCTCTTCCCATAATTCATGTCTTCTCCCTACACCATTAAGCATGCTCCTTGCCTTTTCCTTAAGTGTCCTATTCATTCTTTCTAAAATTCCATTATGTCGAGGTGTGTATGGAGTAGTGTTATGCCTTGTTATTCTACACTTCTTAGAAAATTCATTCTCATATAACTACTTGCCTTTATTTTCTTCTTTGTCAGATTCTCTACAAGAGCCTTAAATTCTTTAAATTTATTAAATACTTTAGATTTATTTCAAAGAAAATAAATCCATGTGTTCCTTGAGAAATTAGTTATAAATGAAACATAATACATAGATCTACCTAACGATGGAACATGCATAGGTCCAAACACATCATTATGTATTAATTCTAAAATTCCCTTCGCTCTTGTAGCACGAGATGCAAGTCTTACCCGATTATGTTTTCCATATGCATTGTTCACAAACATTGAAATCTAGTGTGCAATCAAACATACCTTCAACCATATATTTACCTTGTAATGCTCAAAGGACCTTCCGTTACAACAAAACATTATCATTAATGTCCCTTTTAGCTTCCTTTTTTGCTTATATTTATGAAAAGTCGATGCTATTTCATGGGATGGTGCTAAAGTCAATGTTATTTCATGTGCTAGGTTTAGCACCATATTTAGTGCTAGATTTATTGCCAGGTTTGGCACTAGATTTAGCACTAGGTTTCATGAGTGACTAAATAAAAGTGAGGGGATTAAAAAAACATAAGCTAAAAAATAAGCCAATTGTCTCAATCCTCATGAGTTGGAGGGAATTTCAATTATTTTAATTAAAATCCCTAATTTTTCCTCATAAAAGCCCCTCAAAACCTACTGTTTCATTATTTTCTCATCTCGTCTCTTTCTATCTTCTCTTCTCCACCCTTCTCATTTCTCCCTTAAGGTTTCCTCTCATAGGTTTTCATCCTCATGGAGGATAGGGTTTTGGTTTCACGAAGGAGCCTCCACGAGGAAGATAATGGATTCTACTTCCATTTTCCTCCTTCCTTTATCCTTTTTTCCTTTATTGATTTACTAATGTTTATTGTTGTTTTGCTGTTACAGGTTTAGGGCTTCATGTATGGATGAGAAGGCTTCATCAAAGAACCTCCATAACAAAGGTATGGACTTTGCTCTTCCCTTCTCTTCCTTCCTATTTTATTTTAATTTTAATTTATTTATTTTCTAATGTTTATTGTTACTTTGTTGTTGCAGGTTTAGGGTTTCATGCACGTAGGCTAGGGTTTCATGGTTAAATCTTTAGACAAAAGGTAATGGCTTCTCCCTTTCCTTCTCATTTTTCCTTCCTCTTTTGCTTTGTTGATTTTCTAGTGTTTATTGTTTTTTTTGTTATGGGTTTAATGGAGAAAGAAGAAGAAAAATGACATTTTGGGGGTTTTCTTTTAATGCACAGATCTAGTTCATGAGTATGGCTTACAGAATACCCTTGCATTAATGCAAAGGATATTTGGGTTCAAATCCTTGCACCCACATATCTCTTATTACTTTTCCATTTGTATTCACTTGTTTATATGCATAGGTTTGGTTATTTCAATTCAAATATGCACTTTTAAATGTATATTTTTGTGTGAATGTAGCTCAAGTAGAGTTATTTCCTTTTGGTAAGTGATATGAGTTCAAATCCCAACATTCCCCTAATATTTTGCATTTTTATTTTCATTTCTTACCATTTTCCATTTATGTTTTTGTAAGTTCTAATTTGCACTAGGTTATTTTAGTTTCAATTCAAATTTGCAATTTTAATCATAGTTTTTTATGGGAATATAACTCAAGTTGAGCTCTTTCCTCTTAGCAAGTGATCCGAGCTCAAATCCCAACATTTCCTTACCATTTTTCAATAATTTTTCAATTTTCACCAATTTTCATTTCTATTTCCATAAATTTAATTTACAGACTCTGTTGGCACTAAATCATACACTAATCCCAACGCTTTAAAAAATTCAATTTTGCATTAGGTTTAGCACTAGATTTTCCAACTCAATTGGAAAAAAAAGTTACACTAAAAAAGGACATTAAATTAGGTGCTAATTGTTTGTTTTGTTGTAGTGTTCTCTTTAATATGCCCCAATCTTTGACGCCACAACATTATCTTTCCTCTAGAGGCAATAAGGGTTTTTCCTTCTTTATCTCCTCCTTTAGGCACATTAAAACTATTACACCCATCAATGATTGTGCTTCCCAATAGTTTGTACATAGTTCCATTCCAAATTCTCCTCATTAAGACCATTGGTCCTATAACCATTTCACATTTTTATTTTGCAAACACATTTTGTACGCCTACATCACCCATCTTTCCAATGGATATAAAGTTTCTAGCTAGATCCGGAATGTGTAATACCTCAAGGGGAGTTCTAATTCTTCCATCCTTGAGCTACAATTTAACTCTTCCACGTCCAATGATTTTGGCTGTTGAATCATCTCCCAAGAAAACATCTCCTTCATTGTACTTTTCATATTCACAAAACCACTCCCTATGAGGAGTCATATGAAAAGACACACATGCGTTAATAAGCTAATAATGCATCACGATTTGAATGGGTACATGTAGAGGCTAGGTACATGTCCCCTCCTTTAGAGGAGGTTTCCATTTCTATTGAAGGGGTATCATCAAATCCTTTCATTTTTCCAACATTTTAGATCTACAATCCTTCTTATAGTGCCCAACTTTACCGCATTCTGACATTTCCTCAAAGAGTTTCTTATAGATTTATATCTACCCTTAGATTTAGACCCCCCTAAAGCCTTATTTTTATTTCTCTCTTAGGGACAACCTCTCACAAACAAGGAATCATGCTCTGATTATCCGTGTTTATTGCCTCATATCCTCTAATAGTAGGGATGCCATTATTTTCTGAAACTTTAAGGTGGATTGATTAGCACTACCTATTGCTACAATTAAATTATCCCAGGAATCTAGCACAAAACATAATAACATATCTTCTTCCTCCATTTTAATACCAACATAGGTGATTTGACTTAATAGAGTATTCTAAACATTTAGATGATCCGTCACTGTGTTGTTATCATGCATCCTGAAGTGATACAACTTCTTTCAAAGAAACAACTTGTTTACTAGGGGCTTTGATTGATACAAACTCCCTAGCATATTCAATGCTCTATTTTCTCCATATACTTTAGAAACACTGAATATGATAGGCAAAGTCAAATTGTACTCCTTTCCCTCCTTTCCAGTTTATCCTAGTCTTATTTCATGGATCTAGTAGGTTGTGTACCTAGATCCACAACAATCCACTATTCCTGATCTACAATAATATCTTCCATTTTAAGCTTCCATAGTTCAAAGTTTTGATCGCTAAACTTTTCAATCTTGATTCTAGGATTGATCACCATTCTCTTTCAATACACAAATCACCACTGTAAAGCTCCCACTAGACCCACATTTATAACATACCCAAGATCTATCAAACAAGTCAAACCCCTAGCAACAAAGGCATCCCTCTAAAGCCAATAATCGAGCTCTGGTGCTACATGTAATTTTTAAACTTGTGAAGTGAAGTAATACATACAAATTATTAAGAAAAACAAATATTAAACAATGCACACACACAATACATAGAGATTTACCCTGGAAACCCTTAATGGGACTAAACCAACAAAACTTAGAGTCGTACCTCTATCTTTCTCATTATGTTTCTTAACCATTCACAATACAATATTTAGGTATTCCACAACATCTAAACCCTATTTCATTAACCCAAATTAGATTTAGATCCCAATCCCTTAACCATGATCCATTACTAGATCATTTTGGATCATAGGTGACACAACCCACATGCAAAAAATATAACACATACCCAACAAGCCCTGTATTTTTATGCATTGGTTGCCAATGACCTAGGCTATGTTTTGGAGGTTGCTAAGCTTCAAGAAAGGATCAGGGGCATCTCCCTCCTGAATGGTTGAGAGATAATGAATAACCATTTTGAAAATGACTCTCTCCTTTCACTTTGGGTTGGGCATGAGTTAGTGGATCATAAAAAAAGGTTATGTAGATATATTTTGTGTTGCTTTAAGAGAAGTGGTTAGGGAGTAAAATAATTGTTTTTGGTTGGCAAGCCTTGACGACCTTGATCAAGAGTGGATCTTCCCTATGGAACTTCCTCCAACCTAGCGTAATTGTTCATTATCTTGGGATTATATTTGGCATTGGTCTTTTAGTAATGGCTATGTGGGAGTGGTAAGTCGATTGATGTTTCAAGAATTACTCGAGGCTTCCCATATATATTATGTCACATGCTAGTTCCCTAGCAAAATCTAATTCAAGGATTTAAGCATATTCTTAGATCCTTTTTGTGGTCCAAAAGTGGAGGCAAGAGAGGCCTCGCAATGGTTCCTTGGGATGATTTTGCATTATGCCTAAGG
This sequence comes from Pseudotsuga menziesii, assembly GCA_001517045.1. Lineage (NCBI taxonomy): Eukaryota > Viridiplantae > Streptophyta > Pinopsida > Pinales > Pinaceae > Pseudotsuga > Pseudotsuga menziesii. Next base: position 683,624 of record LPNX010081712.1, on the reverse strand, counting down.
AGGAGGGGGGTTGGGTCTTGTTGTGGATGTCTCACAAGGCAATATTATGGCCATTAATGGGTTGTGAAAGTGAAATGTCTAGAGGGTTTTATTCTATGCTAGGTCCTCTTGTGACACAAAATTTGTGTAGATTATCATGCATTGAAGGTTTGTGGTTGTTTTGGATATGGATGTAATCTCGTCAATACAATTGTCCTAGATTGTTGGCTCCTTCATTTGCGAACGCATTTAGGAGGCCTAGAAATTTATCGCTAGGTTGGTTAAGTGGAACTACTCAGGAAGTAAGTTAGCCCATGATCTACTTTGGCACCCAATTTGGAGCTAGATCAATGCATTGTCAAACTCGTATGGTTCCAATGATGCAGGTTATGTATAAAAGCCATTTTTTCATCAAGGGATCTTTGGGACTTTGAGGCTAGCTCATTGTAGGATTTGAGGGCTTTAGCTTGATAGAGCTCTTCATACAAGCTAGTTATAAAAGACATGGTTGGGTTGGTTCCTCCTAGGGACTTGTTCAGATTGAACATTAATATGTAGAGCTCTTTGTGGAGAGATTAGGGGTCATTGTTTGGTAGACACAATTAGCAATATGACTTAAAGAGACTATACTCTATGTTATATTTAAAACATGTATTGGTCCTTGTTCTCAATGCTCATTGAACTATGTTTGATCTCAACTGTAAGTTTTAAACCTGTGCAGAGAAGCAAAGCATACATATTCTTTAAGCAAAATAGAGATTACACCACAACATTCACACATAAAACACAAAGATTTACCCTGGAAACCCTTAACCAAGAAAACCAACAAACCTTGGAGCCACACCTCCTATTTTCTCATTATCATTATGAATCCCTCACAATACAAACTATAGGTATTCTGCAACATCCAATACCCTAATCCGTTAACCCATATTAGAAAATAGACCCCAATCCCTTAATCAGAATTAAAATACATATTTTTTAAAAATAGTTGAAAACAACCCAAGAATTGGTGCTTGTTGCGCTTACGTCGAAAACATCCCACCAACTTGTTTCCGTGAAGGTGCCAAAAGGATCGTCAGGCATACCGCTGACAAGCACACCCCCAAAACATGCAAAAAATATAACATATACCCAACATCAATGACTATTAAAATCTTATGTTACACCATATATATTCCATTGACTTGTCTTATAAGTTTTTGCCTAACTAGTCATTTATGAAGGGCTAACCTCCATGGCCAATTTGGCAAAGAGCGGGTTTACAAATGGCTTTAATTAATTTGTGGAAAATATGTTTTATGGATACTTAAAAGCCTCATTATGACATTTAACAATAACCAATCTTTATAGACCAAACCTTAATAAATTATGAAACATTTTATTATTAAAAAAACTATAGTGAGCTTGACTTTATTACAAGCTTAAGCTAGTTTTAAGAGAATGAAGTTATTTCCTTTATCATTGAAGAAACCGGAAAGCAAGAACAATGACCCAATTTTTCCAAACTTAATTATGAAGAAACCGGAAGGCAAGAGCAATGGCCCAATTTTTCCAAACTTTATTATAATAAGGAGTCGGAGCCGGCGTAAACTAGACCGTTTGCAAAATGCTGATATATGTATATTATATAAGAGAGAGTGAGAGGTAATGTTGTTCTATAAACCCTCATACTCTGCTTTTGCATTTTACGGGGATCGATCGCTGCGTCTCTGCACCCAAAAAAGCTTGTATTTGACTTTCCGAATCAGAGCGGGGTAAACACAACGATTATTGATATTGGTCTCTTCTGGTAACGATCGATTGGCTTTTGCAGGTGGTGGAAGGATTAGGATTCATTCTGTTCTGTATTTATTCGTAGGTGTGTCTGTTTGAGAATCAATGGCTGCCGCAGGCGGCAGTAGAAACCGCAGCAACAACAACGGTGGGCGGAACCCGAATGCAGTTAACGATGAAAACCTAATATTTGAAACAAGTCAGGGAGTGGAAGTTGTGTCCAGTTTTGATCAGATGGGCATCCGCGACGACCTCCTTCGAGGAATTTACCAGTATGGATTCGAGAAGCCATCGGCTATTCAACAGAGAGCAGTGATGCCCATCATCAATGGCAGAGATGTTATTGCGCAGGCCCAGTCTGGCACTGGAAAGACCTCCATGATTGCCCTCACTGTCTGTCAGATAATCGACACCTCCATGCGAGAGTAAATACTTCTTCTTTCTTTTCATTCATTTATTTCGTTTAGTTTTGTGGTTATTTCTGCTGTTAGGACGAACAAGCTGTGCATAATGGAGGGTTTCGCATTTTCTCAAAGGAAAACAAACCATTAGAGTAAATGATGCCCTAACAGTATTCACAGATTTATACCATAACCTTTATTTGATAAGATGCTTTTGAATATCCTTGTGCGGGAAGCAAGCCTCTTTCCAATACGGGAGAATTAATAATGAATTGTAGCCAGCGTTCCGGAAAAATCTTTTTGGTTAGGAGGCTAAAAATCCCTTTGGTTAGGAGGATGCGGGGTGGGGTATTTAACCAGGGGTTATGTATGGGAATGGGAAATTCGAACAATGGTGTTGGAATATCACGATCCCTATTTATTGGCTAAGAAGATGTGGGTAGTGTGTTAATTCAGGGAAAACGTATCTATAGGGATTTGAACTTCACTGGGGAACATGGGATACGACTATTTGCTTTTCCTGTCAGAAGTCAAGGGTGGGTATATATTACATCAAATTTACTCAGTACTTCGTATTTGGCTTCAATTTCATGAAATAACCTATTTGTCATGGTAACAGTGAAACTTGCTAGTAGACAAACTTAACCTCTGTAGCGAGTCCATTTTTGCTGTGAGGCTGTTTTTTTTGGAAATTATGATGATCTCGGTTGGAATTGGAATTTAAAAACGAGGAAAAGCCTTCAGAAGGATAGAGTTCTATGGTCAAAGTTTACCATCAATCAATTACTTGAAACTATAACTTCCTAATTTTTTTGAAAAGATTAGAAAAATAACTTTTATATTAAAAAAGATTGAGTTTGTCCATTTACTAACTTAATCTATAAAACTAATCTATAAAAAATTTGAACTTAGCTTATGAAGATAGATTAGCTTAGTTATTGTTATATTAATTGTACAGAGAGGAGCTATGTGCTTTACAGCCCAGTATAGGGGAGATGTTGTAACTTAACATAAAGTAATCCAAAATCTCATAAAATAAAAAAATATGAAAAATAATTAAAAAATTCATGAAATCTAAAATAAAAGAATTAAAACTTAAACTCTAGTTTTACAAAGCAAGAAAAGGATCAAGAAATCTCTTGCTTTACAAAGCAAGAAAAGGATCAAATATCTTGAGTTTAAGTTTAAAAAAACACATCAAAAATTGGATCTCTCTATGCTTGACAGATCCGGGTTTATGATTGATCTATGATAGTAAAGCCCAATTATCTGCTAACTTGATCTGTTTGCTCTATATTAGGACAATAGATCATTTTAGTTGCAGATAAAAGCTCACCCTTCCTCAAATTTGCTCTAGAAATCCTTTGTCACCTGTCCAATTTGTTTACCATTCTGCCATAGATGAATTCGTTTTTTGTTTTGTGAATTATGGGCTGCTTTGCTTTGATCTGGTCGTGAAATTTAAGCAATTCGAAAATGATTTATTTGAGCTAAGTTGAAAGCCTTTTCCTTGAACAACCTAAAGGAATAGATGTATATTATTTATATATAATAACTTAATCCAACAGATGATATTGACTTTTAATTAAGCTGATGCTATACAGTGAGCACCTTTCTATAGTGGGCATTGTGTGATTGCACTTTATCTTTAGTTGTATACAAGGCTGAAGGGATTTTCCTTTGTTGTGGGCATTGTGTGATTGCACTTTATCTTTAGTTGTATAAAAGGCTTAAGGGATTTTCCTTTGTCGTTTGCAGGGTTCAAGCTTTAATTGTGTCGCCGACCAGAGAACTTGCGGCTCAAACAGAGAAGGTGATACTTGCCATAGGAGACTTCATAAATGTTCAAGCTCATGCATGCATTGGTGGCAAAAGTATTGGAGAGGACATCAGAAAACTGGAATATGGGGTTCATGTGGTATCGGGAACGCCAGGGAGAGTGTGTGATATGATCAAACGCAGGACCTTAAGGACTAGAGCTATTAAACTACTTGTTCTCGATGAATCAGATGAGATGTTGAGCAGGGGATTTAAAGACCAGATTTATGATGTTTATCGATACCTTCCACCGGAGCTTCAGGTTGTGCTGATATCAGCAACTTTACCGCATGAGATTTTGGAGATGACAAACAAATTCATGACTGATCCTGTAAGAATCCTTGTCAAACGTGATGAGTTGACACTGGAGGTATGACCGAGCCTGGTTTCTTACCCTGTTATCTCATACGTTGAGTTGTCAAACTTATATTATCACTAAAACAAGCATCCTGATCTATTTTGTTGTGAATTCTAGGGAATTAAACAATTTTTTGTTGCTGTTGAAAGAGAGGAGTGGAAGTTTGACACCCTATGTGATCTGTATGACACTCTTACCATCACTCAAGCTGTCATATTTTGCAATACCAAAAGAAAGGTGACATATAAAATATTATATTGTTTATGCCTTTATGCCTTTGTGATTTTGACTTTTGTTTTCGACCAGTCCATCTATTTTTTTCTGTATTTAGTTATAGAATTAAATAGCTTGGGATTTGTACATATAGGTTGACTGGTTGACAGAGAAGATGCGGAGTAACAATTTCACCGTGTCCTCTATGCATGGAGATATGCCACAAAAAGAACGCGATGCAATTATGGCAGAATTTCGTGCTGGCACAACCCGTGTCTTAATCACAACAGACGTCTGGGCTCGTGGTCTTGATGTTCAGCAGGCAAGCTCTCTCGCCTTTGGTCTCTTCCTCTATACTTTTAAAGTTCTTCATTCTTTTGAAATTTATTGACATTTTACTTTTGCTTATAACATCAGGTTTCCTTAGTGATAAACTATGATCTTCCCAACAATCGTGAACTTTACATTCATAGAATTGGTCGCTCAGGTCGTTTTGGTCGAAAGGTATTACAAACATTTAAGTTGTTTTTGTGCTGGAGAAATTGCAGGCTTCTTTCTATCAATTATGTACTTGCTTCTTTTTTCACGTGTTACGATATTTCTCATTTGTTTTCTATTTGGTAGATTAAGCATTACTTAATTGTCACATCAACTTCTCTTTATGTTGGAAATGCGCAGGGTGTTGCAATAAACTTTGTCCGAAATGACGATATAAGGATTTTAAGAGATATTGAGCAGTACTACAGTACCCAGATAGATGAAATGCCCATGAATGTGGCTGATCTGATCTAAGAATTCAGATGTTGCAGCGTGTACATGTTAATTTGTTCCGATAGTTGCAGAAATTGAGCCATATTGCTATGAACAAGGTTTTGCAGCGGGTAGCAGACTGGCTTTTGGTATTTTGCCTGTAATATATTGTATGCTTGCCAACGTTTGTCCAATGTGCTCATCTATCTTGTAGTCTGTGCTGTGAGCTGCTGAGTGGAGTGGTCTGAATTTCACAGCACAAAAATTATTTTTGTAGGTGGTGTTTTTTCTTGTGATAAATATTAAGAGTGTTAAGGCATCTTAAAGTTGTGTGTGCATGCTAGCGGAGATGCATTTCATCTTTAATATATTTCCGACTCTTAATTGGCTTATAGTGGGATTGTTACACACGCAAGTGTTTGATGTCTATCCATCTTTCTATATGTAAAATACTACTATTAATATATTTCCGACTCTTAATTGGCTTATAGTGGGATTGTTACACACGCAAGTATAGCCCAATTATCTGCTAACTTGATCTATGATAATGTAAAATCAACTTAGAGCACCTACATTGAGGTTGATTTGTTGTGTTACTCCCTGAATGCCCAGCCCGTAGTTTCTGCATTGTGAACTAAGATCTTTTAGGTTGATTTGGTAGGTTTACCTCAATTTTCGCGGTTAGCATTTTACTTGTAAATTGAAGGTTAAAACTTAATTTTATTGAAAGTCTTAACTTTGCAATTTATGCTCTTTCGCATATCGAAAATTCTCTCACATAACAATTGTTTTTGAATGCATGTATGATGCAACAGCTGCTTCTGCCAATGTTGCAAATATCGTTTCGGAGATTGCATTATCAAGTGTCTAGAAAGAAACTTACCAGAAATCTGAGGGAAATACTGCAAGCATAAACCTGGATTGGAAAATATTGGCAACCTGGAAAACTGGGGAAATATTGAAATATCAGAAATATCGGATATATTTGCAATACTATCTGGGGTTGGAGCTCAGATTTTTAAAGTACTATCGGATATATTTGCAATACCATGCTTAGTTGTGGCTATCATCGAAAGTACGACTTTTATAGTTATGATGTTGAAGTGGCATCACTATGCTTTGTTATTAGCATTACACCTGTTGACGATGGTTGTGTATAGGACCTGTCTTTGTAAGTAACCAACTATGGACTGCCTCACACTTATTTGTCAGTATCATCTGGAAGTAAGTGTGGGGAGATTGCCTTGAATTCATTAATCTGGGTTGTGGCCATCAAGATAGACAGCGAGGACGAGTTCCATAAATATAATTTCTAAATGGAGCCACACATATCTTTGTCATTAGCATAACTCACTCTTCCTGCCGCTGATAATGCTTTCTGTCGATAATGCCTGTCTATGGAACTGTTCTTGAAAAGTTACTTAATACATGGTCCCATATGGAAGTAATGCAGAGAGATTTCATTGAAACAAATTCTGATGTTGCGATTCGTAGACATGGGTATCTAGATTAGATAGGATAATTATGTTAGCAGCATGTTGTTCAAGTGGAACCTCTCTGTTTTTACTGTTACTCCTGTGGGAACCTGTTCTTGGAAACGATTATTTGATATGGATTGCTTCTCTGTTTTGATATTAATTTTCGATTGAAGCACTTGTATGAAGTCTATTCCAAAAAAAGTCGAACTTGCCCCATATGGAAGTTCTGCAGAGAGAGTTCCTTGATTGTGAAACTATAAATGTAATGGGGATGCGTACTGTTGGGGCCTATAAATTCATTTTACCAGGCTATGGATACGTGCCTTGCAGTAACCTTACCAAATTGATGAGTACAACTGTTTATGAGTATTTGGAATAATGGAGAATCAGGGTTTGACTGAGTAACGACATAAAATTTGGTTTACTGCAGCATAATCTGAGGTGCTAAGACTAAACAGAAATGCGGTTTTATGGGCCGAAATAGTGTCAAGAGTTTGGTAAACTTCTTGCCCTTCAATTTGTTGTTTCATTGGTATCATGTATATACTCAATCCTATGTGTTGAGTTGATATGCACGGCCTTTGTTGTTTAGGCTTACTTTACAACCGCTTATTTTTCTTTTTTTTTAATGAAAAAGGAGATTACATTTTTATGGGATTTTAAGAATTTAATTTGAAAAAGATACTGGACCAATTCCGAAAAGATAGCAAGGATAATGCTGGTTAGTTTTTATAGATATTATTTCGTTACATCTTTAATGTGTGAGAGCCACGAAGACTTATTGGGTTTGTACGTCTATTGTATTTTATATTTTATTTCTTGCTGTTTTCTGCATGCTTCCTTCTGGAATTTTTTGTTGATTACACTTCATCATCTAAAGCAATTTGCATTTGTGCATTGAACAAGTTGATCAACATCAGGTGATTTAGTGTTTTTCTTATAATTTAAGGTCATGGCTAAATAAACCATTCCAGATGTATTATTGATATTTTGTTGTTCACAGCAGTGCTAAGCTGTAAATTATTTTCTAATTGATCTTGTATGAGCAATTGAGGATCTGCAGAAACAACTATTGTGATGGACGAGTCTCGTTGGTTCTTGGTTGTTTATCAACAGCGAGCTATTGATGGTAGTTGACATTGACAAAGCAGAGTTATGTTGTTCCAAATGAAGAAATAAGCTTTTTGTGTTAGCTGAAAAATTAAGGAATATTATTGTAAACAAAGTGTTCGCATCAAGATGACATTTTTATGTAATTCCATATCAAATCATTTATGGAGTAAGTCTAGTTCTTTTCCTCAGTTTGAGATTAAATGAGATCATAGAGGGGATGCCTTTTTAAGTTAACATGATTGAATAAGAAGAGTCATACATTCGGGTGTGTTTTTTTTTAATTTCTCTTTAGACATTTCAAGAACAGTTTGTGCTCCCTAAAGTTCGGAATAGTTATTACCTTGGGTTCCTCAAATGGTATCATGGCCCAATTTTCACGGGAGCATTTCTACTGTACATTTTGATTGTAATATGTTGCAGTTTTTTAGCAGAGGAGATTTTAGTTGCGCTTGGAAAGGCAGGAATAGTTCTGCACTAACTTACTCAACTGGTATCATGGTTAATTCTCACGGGAGCATTTCTATTCTAAATTTTGATTGTAATATGTTGTACTTGCAAATAAGTTTTCTGTTGTGCTTGGAAATAGGGTTAGCAAATCATTGTGAACCAATTTGGTAAAATATCTAATAATTTTGCAATATATCAGTTTCTACATACATAGTTCAATTTTGAAATATATCAAGTTATCAGTTTCTACATGTATATATGCTCATTACAATGAATTTTATACAGTTTGTTAGGATTCACCATAATGAATTCATTGAAATATTACATGTAGGGTTTAATACTCGGGAACAAAAAACACTTTCCAAAGGAAGAAATTCTAATCAACCATGTGATTATATGTTGTATTGTATAGTAAGCTCTCTTAATATAATCATTATGGACTTATTTTACCTCTGTTTTTATTTAGTGTTGAGAGATCAAATTTTTTGATGTGTAAACTTTTTTAAAAGTGAAATTTGTAGAAAGGTTTGTACTTCAAGGGATTTGATTTATCCTGATATTTGATCAAGCGGGAGTTAAGATAGATCATTCAAAAAAAAAATTAATATTCACAAATTCTTAAAACCTGGTTCATTTAAAAAAAAATCAATGTTCACAAATTCCCATAAAGCCTTTAATAATAGCATTATTTCAAGGGATTTGATTTATCCTGATATTTGATGGAGCGGGAGTTAAGATGGATCATTTAAAAAAAAAAATTAATATTCACAAATTCTTAAAACCTGGTTCATTTAAAAAAAAATCAATGTTCACAAATTCCCAGAAAGCTATTAATAATAGCATTATTTTAAGGATGAATCTTTGCAAAATAAAGGGATTTTTTCCATGGGTTTTAAGCTTTTATTTTGCTGTAGAAATAATGGTAATTGTTGGCTTCACATTTATACTTTCTTAGTGGAGGTGAGCAACACAAATCCTTCAGTTTAGTGCCACTTAGATTTACCCACATCATGATAAATAATGGTGATTATAGGATTCATGTTTATGCCTTCTTAATAATGAAGGTCAGAGAAAATAAAACCCTTATGTTTAATGCTACTCATATTTGCTAAGACAACATTGTGAAGTTATGCAAGGGTGTGAGACTTTCAAATGCAGGCCCTATATGACCATGTCATGAAATTGGATTTTACAATTCTAAAGTTCTTTCTTCGTTGATTTGTTCGAGGGCCTATGGTAAATAGCTATCGTTGGGAAAAATACTATATCTAGAGCACATACTTCCTCTTATTTTCTTTTTAGTTCCTAAAAGCTAAATTAGTGAAAATACAGTAGATTTGTTTAGCAATGGCTATTCATAGTTATGAACGTATTTCAGTTGTAACATGAAATACTCCATTAGCTGAGTGGGTGTTACAAATTAGTTCCTTAGTTGAGTGGGTGTTGCAAAGTGGATGATTATGCATTTTCCTTAAATCTGCAAATTTTATGGTTGATGGTTTGGCTTTATCTCAGGAGCTAGGTTTGGCTTTTGACCAGGTATCTTGTAGTACATTGAACACCACCTAGGATCACTCACGAGAGGATCTTATGTCTTCAATCTTGAATAATTTTTAATTAGTTGTAGTGGACAACTGTTTTTAATTAGTTATAAAATAGACACTTGTCCATTGGTATGGATGATATAGAAATTTAGTGTCTGACTTATCTTTGTAATTTGCCTTTTAATTGTCCTCATTAGGAGGTGCTTGGATTGTGATCAACAAAGCATTGTCCTTGTATGTACACTTGAGTCTCATTGACCTAATTTGGTTGTGTACATTCATATGATTTTCTTCTTCAGGTTGGATTAGCATAAATGTGTCCATGTTTGTTATATAGTGACACATTTTGCAAATAACTCAGATATTCACACATAGCTAACACATTGCATTGTGAACAAAGATGAGATTACGAGGGTGATA
>LPNX010081712.1:549642-673273 GCA_001517045.1 Pseudotsuga menziesii | reverse complement strand
CTAACAATTGATTGGTTCTATGTGTGAAAATATGAGATTGAAGTAATGCATACTTGTTTCTTCCTAGTTTTATGATTCAAATTTATTAATTGAAGTATTTTGTCACTAAATAAAATAATGAACATTGATGGTGTCAACCACCACTGACAAGAGCAACTAATAATCTAAATGAACTTAACTAGATTTGAACTTCTGACCTATGGAAATGGACCTTCCTATGTGTAGTATGACTTGGGTGGATGGTTCAACCAAGTTATAATTTGGGGCTATCAATTGAATCACACATATCACCATCATCATGTTGTTATTCTTTGATTTGTAACAAATGTGGACATCAATAAAACATGAAGTGACTAGTTAACAATCATTGTATCTATGTGAACAAAGATGAGATTACGAGGGCAATTAGCTAACAATTGATTGGTTCTATGTCTGAAAATATGAGATTGAGCTAACAATTGATTGGTTCTATGTGTGAAAATATGAGATTGAAGTAATGCATACTTGTTTCTTCCTAGTTTTATGATTCAAATTTATTAATTGAAGTATTTTGTCACTAAATAAAATAATGAACATTGATGGTGTCAACCACCACTGACAAGAGCAACTAATAATCTAAATGACCTTAACTAGATTTGAACTTCTGACCTATGGACATGGACCTTCCTATGTGTAATATGACTTGAGTGGATGGTTCAACCGAGTTATAATTTGGGGGTATCAATTGAATCACACGCATCACCATCATCATGTTGTTATTCTTTGATTTGTAACAAATGTGGACATCAATAAAACATGAAGTGACTAGTTAATAATCATTGTATCTATGTGAACAAAGATGAGAAGATTGGTTATGTGTGTCTCTCTCCTTGTTTAACTTTTAACGAAGTAATTGGAAAATTTACTTCAAAGAGAACATCAAAGCATCAATTACTAGTATGTCGATGCTAGGCCTACAAAAGCAAAAATATTTTGACAAAGTTATATATTCAAACCAAGTGCTTCTCTTAACAAGGTATTCAAATCTAGGTTCTTGTTGCTTTCCCATTCATTCATCGGATGGTAATTTATGGGTGTCACTTCAAACTTTGATCTCGTTTACTCGTATTTGGGCACTGTCACAAGTGTTTCCGCTAACCTCTACTACACATGTTGTTTGTGTTAACCCTATGCCGCATGCAAAGGTAAGATAACTTGGGTTATTTGTTGAGGATCCATCAAAGTAAGACCTAAGCCATTGTTGGTGATGTGTTCTCTCTCCTTGTTCAACTTTTAACGAAGCAATTGGAAAATTTACTTCAAAGAGAACATCAAAGCATCAATTACTAGTATGTCTGTGCTTGCATTGATCCTATAATATACATACTTGGGAGACAATGAGGCACCTACAAATAAATAGTCATTTTAGCAATCCATACCGCCCAAGTGATAAATGGTGGGAGGGAGTGATGCTCATGAACCAAAGGGCCCTCTATCCAACTCTAAAAGGATTCCAATAGTGAGTTGAGTTTCCAATCAACTTTCCCCTCATTACAATTTTGGCTTGTGTTCCATACTTTCCCATTGTGTAATATCCCTAATTTTAACGCTTGGAATGTATTAACCCAGATTATATAAAATGATATAAATTTACTAGTATGGATTCATAGTGCAGAGCTCAAGGCCAAGGCCCGAATAGTGAATGTATATGCATGCATATGTAAATATTCCTATATGGACCATGTGATTGGCTTGCCATGATGACTCAAAAGCTATGTAAATATTATGTTGGAAAATAATTAAATGGTACTCGAAGATGGTTGTGTAAAGAGCACTAGAGGCGCTATGATTCCACTAGAGGGGAAGATGAAAGGGGGGGCTATGGGATATTAAATCCTCTTTTTCCAAGCGTCATCCTTAGGATTCATCCATTTGATTCCTTGTGCCTTAAATGAGTCAATCACTTCCTTTTGACTTATTAAATTCAATCATTGAATGCATGTGTGAGGTTGGCAGGAAAGTCTTTTCATGTAGTTATGGAAACATCAAATGAATATACATCTATGACAATTGTAAGAGTCCTTCCTTCTATGATAAAAAGTAATGCCAATTGTCTTTTCACCAAGCCTCTCATCTCCATTGGGGTTTATCACTCATTTTCCATGCAGAATACACACATTGTGTAGCCTTCATGGTGCTTCTCTCCATAGCCAATAACCAAACCAATAAATTAGCATTGTGAAGAGGAAATTTCCAGAGATTAGAGTGAAGATAATGGTTATAGGTCAGCATAGAAACTGGGCAATATTGGAACCTTTACCCACTATTTATTTGTTGCTCCAAGATGCTTGAGAAGCCATGAGTTGATATTATAGAAGGACCAAGGTTCTCTAAAACGATATAACATATTGGACTCTTTCTGCATAGACTTGAGAACATTGTAAAGGTTGGGTATTCAGAGGGACAATTGAGTAGAGAAAGAGTACGCCTTCCTTGTGTTGTGTGGAGCAATGGAATAGAGTTTCACGGTTAGGATGGTTGAGTGAGATGCATGTTGTACTCATTGGTGAGCAGATTGACTAAGCAGGACAACAAATAGGTTTTGGGGTGAGAGAGAGAAGCCTGTAGGTATTTTAATTTCCATGGTGGCTTCATAAACCATCTTTGGGGTGGTATCTGTAGTTTATACCTACGGTATGGTGGAAAATATCTCTTACACAACCAATTGTTTGAATCTTTTTATGTTAAAAGATAAGTATTCCTTATTGTTTATATTTATGCAATGATTATATTTACATCATATGATGAAGATGTGTGTTTATGTATGACGTGTGGATAAAATTTATTCATATTCATGCACTTTCCCATGCACATGCATTTCTTAGTTTATGTTTACCATGGGAGGATTAAAATAATTATGAATTCTAATAATGGCTCCATGGGGTGAAATTTTGAAATATGAAATCCATATCTACCCCCCCTTTAGTCAGAATGATGGATTTAGACAATACATAGTGGCATCAAAGGTATCGGTTGCAACATCAGAGCTATATGGACCAGAATTAGTATCTATAGGGAGAAATCAGAGGTTACACAGGAAGTATTTGATGAAATTCTTCTATAAAAATTGTGTTTTTTTTATGAGATGGCGTTTTAATAGAGCCCAAGGATTAATTCTTGTGGCTATCAAAATGAAGGGCATATTGTTCGAGAAAAAATTGGAAAGAAGTTCAAAATAGATGAAAATGCTCATTCTTTAGTGAATAGAAGCTTTAGAATGCCAAGTTTTTTTTGACACCATTCATGTTAAGACTTTGGAAAGTAATGCCTGCAAAAAGTGCAAAACTTGTAAAAGTATTTAATTCATACAATTATAGAAATTGATTGGGGCATCGAATATATGATCTATAGGTTGTTGATAGTTTCCATCATAAGAATACATTAGTGCTCAACATAAAAATTTCTGTCGTTTCCCTTGTATTTTCTTCTATTGGTTGAAATTGGTCTCTGAGACTAAATGTACCTACATGTGAAGTGCAAAATTGGGCAAATTTAGTGACTTTGAAGAGTTGTAACTTTTAGCTATAAGATCATAATTGAGTATGGTTATAGTTATTGGAAAGATGATTCATAGGAGAACAAATGTGCACAATCATATTATAAGGAAGTGCTTTGAATATTCTAAAAAATTGAAAAAAATGATTTTGTAACTTTATCTGACAAAATTTGTCAATATCAGTAGTTTCCAAAATACATGAAAATTAATTATTTATTATTTTTTTGAGGATGTGATGTAGCAAAATAGTGTGATTATATGATTACTTTTGCATATATAGTACAATATCAAGGTCAGTTAGGGTCAACATCAAATATATTACAATTAGAAACCCTTTTGGTCTTGGTTGGGCCAATAAATTATCACCATGAATGATGCATATGATCCTTATGAAGATGAAAAATATGCCATGGGAAAAAATATACATGCTAAGAATGCAAAGACAAAATATAATGGCCTAGAAACCAAGTAACTCCTCCAATTATTGCAGAGACCATGAGAAGTCTAAAAGTGGAGTTACAAAGTTGCAAAGTAGATAATGAAAGGTTGATTAGAGCTAAGGAATAACATAACCAATTGAATGCATCCATGCTTCAAAGATTGACATACATTTAGAATAAGAGACAACATGGGAAGAACTCGAGCAATGATGATAAGGGTGGAAATAACTCAAGAATAATTTCTAGAGATACGACATATACTACAAAATATTTGGCTAGTAATTCATATGCCTCTAAGGAATCCACTAGCGATCAAATTTCTTCATTTCAGAAGCTGAAAACACCTACCTTTGATGGTGAAGTGAAATTTGGAAAAGAAGCAGAGTTTTGGCTTCTTGGGAAGAGAAAGTATTTCCAAATCCATGACTACTCTTGAAACATGAAGGAATGGGTGGCCATATTAATTTGAATGGTAGGGCATTAATATGGTGGGATAACCTTAGGCAAGTCAAGAGGATCAATGAAATAAATTTTGTTTGGAAGTAGTTTAAGAAGTACTTCCAACAAAAGTATATCTCTTATAGGTACTATGATGATAAAGTAAGAGAACTCCATGAGTTAGAGACAAGACAAATGAACATGGATGAATATGCAAATAAATTCTTGGAGCTGCTGAAGTATGTTAATTATATCAGAGACGACAAAGTAAAAATTTAATGTTTTATAGGTGGATTACCTCAGTCATACAAGTATTGAATTGAGTTTGATTAACCTCAAACTCTATATGATACTATGAGGAAGGCTAAGTATTGTTACGATCAAGAAGAAAGCAAGCAAAAATTTCACAAGGCTTACAAAGACAAGAAGAAAGAGAAGTTTGACTAAAGGAGGAAGGGATTCCAGCCTGATCATTTTAGAAAACATTAAAGGTAGTCATCACATGTTGAGGCTAAGCCAAGGGAGCCGCTTTAATGTTGGGTGCCACTTGCTAAAAATAAATCCACATCAAAATGGGAGCGCCAAACATGTTCACAACATCCAAGAGGATGAAACTATAGATGATGTAGCAAAGACTAAACCTAGAATCTATGTTGCACTAGAGGACTTCCAAGTAGACCATCGATCAATTGTGGTTATGGTTGAAGATAATATTTCTAAGCAATTGATTTCTATTTTAATTGAATTTGAATCTACTTGCAAGTATGTTACTTATAGAATTGTTGAGATTTTTCCTTTTGAGAAAATAATGCACGGTAAATCATGACTAGTCCTACTAACCAGCCAAGAGAAAAGTTAGTGAAATGGTGGAGAAATTTCCATTAAAGATGGGAAAGTGAGAATATTTTGCCACTTGGTTCCTATGATATTCTCATTGGAATGAATTGGTTGGAAGCACATGGAGTTAAACTTGATTGTTACAATAAGAATTTTGAATGCATAGATGAAGAGGGAATCCCAAGGATTGTAAAGAGAATTCCAAAGATGGTTTCTACTAGACACATTTCACCCTTGTAGTTGAATAAATATTTTAGGAAATATTGTCAATTGTATGCAACCTATGTTTTACACTGAGCAGAAAATGAAGTTCCCAAGTTCGAGTACTATCAAGTCTTGCAAGAATTCAGTGATGTGTTCCATGATGGAGTGTCAGGGCTTACCTCAAAAATGGATATTGATTTCACAATTGACCTTGTTTTAGGAGCTGCATCGGTTTCCGAGACACCTTATAGAATGAGTACTCCATAATTGCTAGAGCTAAAAATGCAACAAGGATTGTTGGAAAATAAATACATTCAACCAAGTGTGTTTCCATGGGGAGCACCAATGCTATTTGTAAAAAATAATGATGGAATTCTCAAGTTGTGAATTGATTACATGTAACTAAATAAACTTACAATGAATAACAAGTACCCTTTACCTTGAATTGATATATGAGAGGGGCAAAGGTATCTTCAAATGTTGGATTGAAGTCTGGTTACCATCAAGTCAGAATGAACAAAGAAGATATTCGCAAAAAAACATTTAGAATGAGGTATGGACATTATGAGTTTGTGGTTGTGCCATTTGGTTTGAATAATGCACCCACAACATTTTTGTGTCTCATGAAGAGTGTTTTCAACAATTACTTAAATAAGTTTGTGCTTTTTTGGGGGGATGATATTCTTATTTATTCTAAGAACGAAGAGGAGAATGAAAAACATACGAGAATGGAGTCACCATAGAAGGTTCTTCATCCATTTCATAATCCTCATCAGAAGTGCTTCCAGAGTCTTGAGAAGGAGAAGCAGCAAAATCATCTTCATCCTTGAACATTTCCTCATCCAAATTATCATTGATGTCAGCTTCTTGATCACTACTATCAAACTGAGAGTCTTGAAAGTATTCAAAATTATCATAGCTTTCAAAAAAGATATATGAATAGAATAATTTTTTTTGGAATCGAATTTTCGCTCCAAGAAGATTTGAAAATTTTTCTTTGGTTTGGTGATCGACTGGTTCTTTCTTTTTGCAGAAGCCTGGATTAGCTCGTGTCTTGGAGGAATCTTGGCATTATGGAGTTTTCTTTCTTGAGAGTCGTAACCATCCTTTGAAATTTATTGGCTCGGTCTGGCTCACTAAATCGGATCTGGTCCTTGCCCCTGTGTGTGAAGGCCTACATGAATCGTGGTCAAGATCTATTTTGCAGGTTTGTTTTGGACCTCTGATATTCTTAGCAGTTTCCTGCCAAACGTTGATCCATTTTTTGCTTGTTCCCTGGTTCTTTGATCCTGCTAAGCGTGGTGGAATTTTTCTTTTAGTTTGCAGACACTAGCATTGGAGTTTGGGCATTCATCAATTCTAGTTTGTATTGAATGTTCTTATTGCTTTGTTTTTCTTCCTACATTGGCTAGTGTGTGACTCGTTCTAGCTCTGTGAGTTGGATTTCCTGCTATTGGTGGCTTGGTTATTGGAGTGTGGGGAGTTGAATCTGTTGTAGCTCTGGATTTAGTCAGAGTTCTTTCATTCAGTACTTCTGTTCTTGTGTCTTTTCCTTATGGATCCAGGAAGGGATCCTCCGCTACCTCTTCCTCTGGATCTTGATGCATTCAAGAGATTGATTGCTTCTCGTGGAAAGATGAAGGGAGGTCCTTCTAAGAAATTTGTTAGGAAAGTAGACATCCCCTCAGTGGAACTTCCTGCTCAGACCTGCCGAACGACTTTGAATCTTGCCGAGTGTGGGTTAATAGGGAAATTCATAAGGCTCTGGCCATCTCCAAAGGCCATTGATGGTTGGGTGCATAGAAATTGGAGACCCTTAGTTATTGGAGGAATTAGAAGCCACTTTATCGAAAGAGGGTATTATGTATTTGTGTTTGATTCTGTAGGGGATCACAACCTCATTTTTCGAAATGGTCCATACTTTATGGGTCCTCAGGGATTTGCATGAACAAATGGACTCCAGACTTCAACCCTACTCAAGATTTTCCCTCAGTTGTGCATGTTTGGGTTAGACTCCTTCATTTACCTTTGCATTGCTGGAGTTCAGAATCCCTTGAAGCCATTGGAAACAAGTTGGGTAAATAAATTGATAGGGAAGAAAGGAAAGATCAGTATTCTTGTGCAAGAATATGCGTCGAAGTTGATTTGGAACTAGGTTTGCCTAAGGCAATTAACCTAACTGTAGCTAAATGATCTCATACCTAGGAGGTAGACTATGAACAAATACCATTCAAGTGTTATTTTTGTCAGGGTTATGGTCACTTCACCCGAAACTGCAAGAAAAAATAGAAGATGATCTAGAAAAAGAAAAGACTCGGTGGATTCAAATTTATAAATAAGGCCTATCTAACTAGGACAATAGAAAGAATGGAAAATATGGAAAGGTTAAGATCGGAGTACAAGCTTATGGGAAACCCCCTAATTTTCAGGTTGTAGAGAATCCTAATATATCTTCTAATAAATTTGTTGTTCTAAGTTCTGTTGAAGATTCTGCTAATTTAAAAGAAGGTGAATTGCAACATGCAGAAGAGCAAAATTATGAAGTTGAAGCAAACCCAAGTCTAATGGATTCAATTGGGGATGTGTACACAGAACTGCCCAGAGATGGTGAATTCTTACAACAAAATCCTTCTCCAAATGGAACCAAAACCTCTCCTTCATACACATAAATTACTAAGAAGAAACCGGTGGATAGCTCAGGCTCTTCTGATGAAGGCTCTATTGAGCAATTCTCCAAAAAAGCAGGTAGGAAGCATCGAAAGGAGGCTAGAGAAGAAGAGGCAGAGAGATTAAAGATGCAGGGAAGTCAGCCTACTATCGAAATGTCACTTGGCAGGAGCAAGAGGACTAGGCCTCAAAAGGGAGTAATAACTCCCTCTCTCCCGAGTAAGTAATGCAGATCGTCTCTTGGAACTGCAGGGGATTGGGGAGTCCAATCAAAGATGAAGCAGTCAAAGACTTAATGAGAATGGTTAGTTCTGACATTCTCTTACTTCAAGAGACTAAGATTGACGAGGAGTCACTTCTTGTCCTAAGCAAATCAAAATGGAAAATGAGTGTTGGCAAGGCTGTTAGTGCTAAAGGCACCTATGGGAGTCTCGCTACTCTATGGTGTGAAGTTAATTTTCATCTTAAAATATGGTTTGTTACCCAACATTAGATATTTACTAAGCTATTCCACATCCCAAGTAAGACCGATGTTGTTATGTTTAATTTCTATGTCCCAATCAATTTTATTGAAAAGAAAAAATGTTGGAAATCATTATCAGATTTCTTAAATGTCAATTATCCTTCAAATAATAGCAGGGGATCTCAACATAACATTAGCCCCGAATGAGAAAAAAGGAGGAACCGTTGGCAAGGACTATTTCCAAGATTCAGTTGAGGTCTGATTCAAGCTTGGGATCTAATTGATTTTAGCCTGAAGAAAGGACGATATACCTGGTCAAATAATAGAATTGGGGAAGCCAACATAGCTCCGCGTCTTGACAGATTTTTGGTTAACAACTCATTGATGGATGGGAATGTCATAACTTATAAAATATTGCCCAAATTCAATTCTGATCACCACCCCATCTCTCCGACGTTGGAAAAGTTGGACGACCTCGACCCAATACCTTTTCGTTTTAGTCCTTTATGGATTGAAAGAGAAGGTTTCTTAGACACTGTGCATCAAGCTTGGCCGTAGTATGTGGTTGGGTCTCCCAGTTTTGTTTAGGAGCAGAAGCTCAAAAAGACCAAGTACGCTTTAAAAAATTGGATAAAACAGCCTAAAAAACTCCAACTAGCAATAGACAGGAAAAAGTTAGTGAATTAGCAGAGTTCCAAATTGAAATGGAAAAAATTGATATCACCACAACTCAACTCTCTCGTGAGAATACTGATCAATTCAATACCTTTCAATCTTTTAGACATGAAGAGGAATTTCTAAGGCTGAAATATCGTAGTCTATGGTTGCAGGCGAGAGAAAAAAATACAGCCTTTTTCCATCACCAATGCAGAGCCAAATTGTCAAGAAATCATATCTCTGAAATTTCCATAGAGGAGGGGGGGATTATTAAAGGCCATGCTCATCTAAAACAAGCTGCAAGAAGTCATTTTAAGCTCTTGTTTCAGGAGGATGGGCTCTCAGACAAGGAAGTGTCTACTGATTTTTTGGTTAATATTCCTTCTCTTGTCAGCACAGAGGATAACAAAAATATTTTGAAACCATTCTCTAAACAGGAAGTCTTGAATGTCATTTGGGAAATGGAGACGGATAAAGCTTATGGGCCGGGTGGATTTTCTTTTCATTTTTATAGAGTCTACTGGAATATTATAAAAACAGACTTGATCCACATGGTGTCAGCCTTCCATAAAAAAACTAAAGTTGGAGGGTGTACTAACTCCACTTTCTTGGCTTTAATCCTTAAGGAAGCTAATCCTTCTTCTTTTGACAGATTTAGACCCTAGCTATGGAATGCCTCTTACAAAATTCTAGCCAAACTTCTAGCTAATCAATTCAAACCTTTGTTAGGTACGTTGATCTCTCCACTCCAGGGGGGTTTTGTTCAAGGCGGGCACTTAGTAGATAATGCAATTCAGGTTCAAGAAGCCCTTCATTCAAGTTTCCATAGAAAGGAGAAAGGAATGCTCATTAAGCTTGATATGAAGAACGTCTTTGATAGAGTAAAGCTCCCTTTTCTATATCGAGTCCTTCTCTCTTTTGGATTCACTCCAGAGTTTGTTAATTTGATTAAAGCTTGTACAAAAATACCCTGGATAGCGTATCTAGTCAACAGTAGACCAACAAAAAAAATTCAAGCTTCAAGAGACCTTCGCCAAGGGTGTCCACTATCTCCTTTTTTATACATTTTGATGGCTGAATCCCTTAGTAGAAAACTATCAGTTGCAAATGAAGTAGGTTTCATTCCTGGAATTAAGATTGCATGGGGGGCAGACCCAATAAATCATGCCCTTTTTGTTGATGATTCTATTCTTCTTGGAGGGGCCTCATTAACGATTGCCCGGGCCTTTAAAGGTATTCTTCAAAATTGTTCCCTAATTTCGGGAGCACCGATAAATAAATAAAAGTGTTTTTTATGGTTGGAACGTAGATCATGCTTCAATTATTTGAATAGCACTTTCCTTTGGATTCCCTGGCTTTGATAAGTGGGAGAAGATAAAATGTTGGGGCTGCCATTAACTCTTGGTTCTAGTCCTCCCTCTCTTTGGCTTGATGTATTAGCTAATATTAAAGCCAAAATAGCTTCTTGGGGTGGTCAATGGCTTACCAAGGCTGGGAAACTGATTTTGATAAAGACAATTCTCTCAGCCCTTCCCATTTTTCAATCTTCCTTGCTTCTTGCCCCGAAGTCTATTACATCTCAAATTTCCAAAATTCGGTGAGATTTTATATGGAATGGGGGAAAATAAAATCAGACTAAGATGCATCTAGTAAGTTTGGACATTCTTAAAAAACCTATTTCTGAGAGTGGATTGCAAATTCGCGATCTTGGTCTGGCTAATCTGGCGTTGGGAGGAAAATTTCTTTGGCAGCTATATGTGGATAAAAATCACCATGTCAACAAGATATTTAGAATGAAATACCTAAAGGAAGGCTCAATGAGAAATTTAACATCTTCCTCCACTCCTTTAGGCACATCTATCTGGAATCTATGTAGAAAAGGAATTGATAAGTTCAAACAACATCTTTATAGAATTCCAGGTAATGGGAAGAAGATTCATCTGTGGGAGGATAAAATTTCAGGCAATAATCCCCTTTCCTCTATAATTATGTTAGAAGAGTTATATATATGGATAACGAACAAAGTTTTGCTCCGGTTGGCAGATGTATGCTCTTGGGATAGTGATGGAAACTGGGTAGATTGGTTCTTTCCCGAGCTTCCTGAACATCTCATTCTCCAAAAAAATCATTTGCTTTCTGCTCTAACTGGTCTATCTCCAGTACATAGAACTTTCAAAGACAAATGGGGTTGGGGTAACTCAGGTACATATTCAACTGCTTATGGATATTTGGCATTTCAACAGCTCCTGCATGATCCTTGTCTATCCCTTGCTATCTGGAAATCATTATGGTCTCCATTCTTCCTACCTAAAGTGAATTTTTTATCTTGGTTGATAATGCACAATAAAATTCTGACAAGTGAAAATCTTGTAAAACGCGGCTTCCACGAACTATTCAGGTGATGTTTTTGCATCTCATCCCATGAAACTACCGCACATCTCTTCATTGCCCATGACTTCACAATTTTAGTATGGGAGCTTGTCCTCCACGGTCTCTGCCCTATTCCTGTTCAATCTAATGTAATTACTCTCTATCAGCAACGGGTTGAACAATGCCTAGACTCATGTGGAGCAAATAAGGACTTGGTAAATCTATGGTAGCTAATTTATAAAGTCATCTGGCGGAATCTATGGATTGCCAGAAATAATTTGATATTCAATAATATGTCAGTGACTCCTCATATAGTTGCCCAAAAAATCAAGTGGCATTTTGTTGAAATGGATGAAAAACTGAAGTCCCCTTCCACGCTGCCAACATATATTTCTAATTGGCTTGGCTCTATTCCAGCGAGAGTGTCAAAGATTATTTGCATCAAACTAGTTTTCCCTCCATCCTGGCGTTTTAGGGAAACTGGTGATGATTTTAATTCTTGGTGGATTAATTCTTCTTCAGCATCAATTTTTTTTTATGGTGCATCAAAGGGAAACCCCAGGATCTTTGGAGATGGGGGGTTGGTGTATTCTTCAGACAAGTTGCTAAAAACCAGTTTTATCTAGGGCCTTGGATTCATGACAAACAATCAGGCTGAAAGTTATGCTCTTCTCAAGGCATGCAAGATTGCTAAGGAGATTGGCTTTAAGTCAATTCAAATCTTCGGCAATTTAGAGTTGTTGATTAAAACTTTAAACTCGACAAAAAAAAATTATAATCTGGATTTAAATAATATTTTGTAGAGAGTTCGGAATCTTTTTCAAATATTTTGACAGGGTTCAGTCTTTCCACATTCTTTGGGAGTTAAACAATTCGACAGATGATATGGAAAATAGAACTTTCCAACTGGCTCAAGTTCATCTTAGCATTAATGGAAAATCCAGTTGCTATAATTCTATTCCTTAATTGTAATTAAATTTGTTGTAATTATTATTTCCGGCATATATTCTCTTGAACTGTAAGAGGCCTTGTAATTTCTATTTTTTTTGTAGAAGGATTTTATCTGATCATCTTGTAATTGGCCGATTGGCAGTTGCCATATCAGTATTGTAATTTTTCTAGGAAAAAAAAAATTTACCCATTTGAGTTGAAAAAAACATACGAGGATAGTTTTGCAAGTGATAAGAGAACATATGTTGTATGCAAAACTAAGAAAATGTGATTTCTATAAAAATAAATTCATTGTTTGGGTCACATTATTTTAAAAGAATGGATATTTGTTGATCCATAAAAGATTGAGGCCATTATGAATTGACCAAGTCCAAAGAATATGACAAATGCGAGATATTTTATGGGTGTTGTTGGTTATTATAGGAGGTTCATTGAAGGATTCTCCAAGGTGGAACACCCCATTAGCTCTTTGCAAAAGGGAATAAAATCTGAGTGAACACAAGAATGTGAGGAAAGATTCCTACTATTCAACCATGTGGTATGTTAAGAGTCAAAAAATTTGAAAGAACAAAGGAAAGACACATGGTTCTTCCTCGTATTAGCCTCCCTGAAGTACATCGACAACTGTTTAAATGCATAGGCTAAACAATGGCACCATATGTAATTCCAGGACATGAAAATAAGTGAGGCAAAGAGGTAGAATGGAGGATTGTTGTGGTGAAAATAACACAGTTGTCCTTTGAGCTCATACCTTTCCAAATCCAACACTAATCTTCAATTTCCAAGCACGTAACAGAAAAAAACTACAAGGTTGCAATAAATATATGGGAAAGGTATGAGATTGCAAGACTGAGAAAGACCTGTAAAGATTTTCACTTTCAAAGGCTAAATTACACACTTGAGCAAAACAAAATCCCTATCATCGAGCTCGAGATATTTACGATAACTTTTATCTGAAAATGAATTTGTTTCTTCAAACACATACTTTTAATGTATAAATACGCTTCCTGGAAAAATTCACAATCAACATTTAATTTTTTTATCGTCGATAAAGGATTTACCACTAAAATCAACCAGCAGAGAAAGGATCTAACATACCTGAGATCTATAACAATTATCAGAACATAGGTAATATATCTGCTACGAAATTGATCAACGCGGAGAAGGATATAATATACATTAGATCTAAGAAATATAATCAAAACGCATTCATCCAACACTCAGAATTTAGATCCATAACAAAATCAAGTCGCATTCATCCATCATCCAGGTTTCAGATCCATAATCAAAAATCAAATCGCAAAAAATAGACCCTCAGACCCTACGATCTCAACACACCGAGAATATAATCCCAAACCAAACCAATTCCATACATAGAGAATCGAATCTCAGATCTACGACAATTTTCATAAATAAAAAAAATGTTAGATCATCAAACAAATTGTGAAGACTTAAGTTGGTTTGACTTCTTGACCCAATCGTGAGCATATAAATTCACAAGCTTCATTTTAAATCTATCATATTCATTCTATTCCCATTAAAATCGTATGAGAATGGAGTTCATTACCTTCTTGAAAACCTGTGATCAAGGACATGCTTGAAATACATAGGTAAATGAGTCTATGTCAACTGTAATCGTGAGCATATAAATTCACAAGTTTTGTTTTAAATCTATCATATTCATTCTATTCCCATTAAAATCATATGAGAATGGAGTTCATTACCTTATTGAAAACCTGTGATGAAGCACATGCTTGAAATACATAGGTAAATGATTCTATGTCGACTGTAATTGTGAGCATATAAATTCACAAGATTTGTTTTAAATCTATCATATTCATTCTATTCCCATTAAAATCGTATGAGAATGGAGTTCATTACCTTCTTGAAAACCTGCGATGAAGCACACGTTTGAAATACATAGGTAGATGAGTCTATCTCGACTGTAATCGTGAGCATATAAATTCACAAGATTTGTTTTAAATCTATCATATTCATTCTATTCCCATTAAAATCGTATGAGAATGGAGTTCATTACCTTGTTGAAAACTTGCGATGAAGCACATGCTTTTTCACTCCACAAACAAACCATGTTGCAGGCTTGTAAAAAGCGACAGTTCTTATAGATTGAGGAAGTACTCAAAACTTAATAGATATTAAGTTTTTCTTAGAATTTGGGAATGCTCATCTATCTAGCCCCATAATTCCAAGGGATCCCTATGCATTCCTAGCTTTCCTTGCAATGTAGGGCAGAGAAGAGATTATCCATACTACGCATTTTGCATGGAAGCACAAATGATGGCACTCGAAAGAGACAAATATTTTACCCTTCAGATCTTCATGTCCACGTGTGAGGGTGTGATCCTCTCTTCCTTGAATGGAAAACCCCTGTGGAACCAAATGAAACCCTAACACAAATCTTCCTCAATTCGTTCCCCCCCGACTCTCAGGAGAGTAGAACACAATAAATAACCATTCGATTTCCCCTTCGATGAGCAAAGCATCCCACAAATTAGCGCACTAATTATGCCCTTGATTCCCTCTCAGATGAGAAAGCGCACCCAACAATTTAATGCATTAAATATGTCAACGTTAGTGGTGAAGCTGATTTCCCTCCTTTGCTGACAAGTAATTGACTCACGGCATGCGCCCAGCCCAACCATTCCCATTTACTTTGGATACTTGTAAATTTACTCTTAAACCTTGAGTACCCTAGAAATGCTTATCTTGGCAAGTAATTTCATCCATGGTAACTATTCCTCTCTTTGTCCTAAAAGGAAATATTCTTATGAGAGGAAATTCTTTTCGATTACTAGTTTATATCCTCAATCCTAAATATATAAACATCTCTATAAAATGAGGGTTCTCATTATAAACGCATCTATTTATTCAAAACCCTGTAAGAAGATGTAATACTACTCGCGCGTTATCCTTTTTAATCAAATAAAAGGAGACTTGGGTTAACCAATTCCTCTTTAAGTCGAGATCACTTTGGTAGTCATGGATAAATAAATGGGCCGGGGACCTTTCAAATAAATAATTTCTTCGTCGGATTAGCTCATGACCTTTAGTTCATTAGAATAATTCAAGTGTCTAAGGTGTCGAGATGACATTTGTCATCACCAACTAAAATCTCAAGGTTTTATTCTAGCGGTCAACACCTTGTTTTAGTGGATTCTTTCTCCTATCGTTTTTAGTTGTGTCACAGTCTTCAGTCCCCTAAGTCTAGAATATGAAAATGCAACTAAGGAAATTTAGATCAGGTACTTGCAAGGTTTCATAGAAGAGCCTTGGCCTTTAGCCCTCTACCAAGAAACCCTTACAAAGGTATTTTTCGTTACAAACTAATACAAGTCAGGAGAGATGTTACACTTACCTATAAAAATAGAATGTATATTTCTAATTACGCGCATTTGAGAAGAATTATTATGGATGAAATACAAAAAATTCATATTTTGGTTATCCATGATACTAGAAAACAATTGCTCCAACAAGGAAGCAGTATTTTTGGCCAAAGATGAAGAAGGATGATGTTGAGTATATTTTCAGATGTATGAAATGTTAACAAGTAAAGGTTGAACATTAATATCCAACATGTTTATTGCTATCTTTGTAAATTCCGAAATGGAAATGGGAAGTGGTAACTATGGATTTTATCATTGGGTTACCAACTCCTTCAAGGAAACAAGATTCCATCATGGTTGTGGTGGATAAATTATCTAAGAAAGTACATTTTGTTCCAATTAAATCTACTCACAAGGTTGGTGAGATAACAAGGATATTTATGAAAGGAATATTTAAATTGCATAGTTTTCCCAAAGCAATTGTATCCAACCAAGATATAAAGTTTATATCTAACTTTTGGAAATGTATTTTTGTTGATTTGGGTATGCATTTGAATTTTAGTAGTGCATATCATCCACAAATAGATGGGGAAACAAAAAGAGGGAATCAGGTGATTGAAGACATGCTTCTCATGTATGTTAATGGATAAACCATCCAAATGGGAAGATTTTCTACACTTGGTAGAGTTTGATTATAATAATGGGCATCAAGCATCATTTAGAATAGATCCATTTGAAGCTTTGTGTGGTAAAAGGCGTAGAACACAAGTGAGTTGGGATAATCTAGTGAACAAAATTGTGCTTGGGAAAAAAATGCTTAAGGAAATGGAACAAATTGCAAAGATTCAGAAAAATTTGAAGATAAACCAAGGTAGATAGAAATTATATGTAAATAAGGAAATGCATAGGGAATTCAATATTGGAGATCATTACCTTTGAGTGAGACCAAGTAAGAGTTCCTTGAAGCTTGGAAGTTGTGCCAAGTTGTCACCAATATATTGTAAGCCATTTGAAGTGCTTGAGAGGATACAACCAATTGCATATAAAATTGCATTTCCTGCTAACACTAAAGCTCATAATGTTTTTCATGTTTCTTTGCTTAAATAATATATACATGATCCTAACCATGTGATTGATTGGGATGCGATCCATGTGGAACTCAAGGGAGAGTTCCAAAAAGAGCCATTTGCATCCTCAACAAAATAGTAACATTGCTCTAAAACTAATTTATCAAACAAGTAAGGCTATAGTGGAAGCACTTTGGTCTTGATGAGGCTACATGGGAGGTAGAAGATGCCATGAGAGAGGTATATCCATTTTTTTTCTCGTTTTGAGGAAACATTGAGAACAATGTTATTCCAAGGAGGAGGGGATTGTAATACCCCCAGTTTTAACCCTGGTATGTATTAAATCATATTATGTAAAATGATATAAATACATTTATATGGATTCCTAGTGTGGAGCTCAAGGCCAAGGCCTGACTAGTGAATGGCTAATCATTTATAATGTAAATATTTCTATATGGACCAAGTGGTTGTCTTATCATGGTGGCTGAAAATCTATGAAAATATTATATTGCAAAACAATAAAATGGCCCAAGATGGATGTGTAAAGAGAACTAGAGGTGCTATGATTCCACTAGAGGGGAAGAGGAAAGGGGGGTCTATGGCGTGTTAAATCCTCTTTTTCCAAGTGTTATCCTTAACTCATTCATTTTCTACCATGTGCCTTAAATGGGTCAATTACAACTTCATTTTGACTTACTAAACAATTATTGAATGCATGTGTGTGGTTGGCGGAAAAGTCTTCTTATGTAGTTATGGAAGCATGGGATGGATATACGTGTATGACAATTTCAAGAGTCCTTTCTTTTATGGTTAGAATTAATGTCAGTTGTCTTTTCACCAATATCCTCATCTCCATTGGGGTCTCTTGCTCATTTTTCCATGCAAAATTTACACATTGTGTAGCCTTCATTATGTTTTCTTTCCATATCCAATAACCAAACCGATAAATTTGCCAAAAATTAAAATTGTGAAGAGGAAATTGTAGACATTAGGGTGAAGAGGTTGGATGTAGGTAAGAATATAGGTTCGGCATAATTATAGTAACCTTTACACACTTTTTTTTTATTCTTGCTCCAGGATGCTTGAGAAGCCAAAATTTGATTTTACTAGAGGTTCTCTAAAAGCGAATAATGGGTTGGATTCTTTCTCCACACACTAAAGAGAACTGTAAGGGTTTTGTACTCTAAGGGATTTTTGAGCAAAGAAACAATAGGCATTCCTTGTGTTGTGTGGGGCAGTAGAAGATAGTTCCATGGTTAGGACGACTAAGTGAGATGCATGTAGTGCCCAATAGTGAGCATATTATCTAAGCAAGAGAGAAAATGGGTTTTGGGCTGAGAGAGAGAAACATATAGGCATTTCATTTTCCTTAGTGGCCTCATAGATTATCCTGGGGGTGGTATTTTCATTGATACCAATGTTTGGGTGAACAATCACTCTTACATAACCCGTTGTCTGGATCTTCTTCTATTAAAATAAAAGTATTATGTGTTGTCTATGTGATTATATTTACTTCTTATGATGAATATGTTAGTTTATGCATGATGTGTCGATGGATATAGTTTATATCTGTTTTGTTTTATATTCATGCACTTGCACATGCATTTCTTAGTTTAAGCTACCCATGGGAGGCTTAAAATAGTTCTGAATTAAAATAATGGCCCCATGGGACAAAATTTTGAAATATGAAATTTGTATGTACATGATCCTTTAGCCAGAATCATGGATGGGGATGCTACACATTGTAGTGGCATATAACAAATGAATATTGCATTGTTTTGATAGCCTCTTTGCATATCATACACCCTTCAACTCCCTTCCAACCTCATTTCGGTAGATTCTTCTAAGAGAGTATTTTGTTAGAGAGTGAGAGCCAAAGAAATGTTTTTTTATTTGTGGGGATTATTTAGCTTCCATAAAATTATCCACCACCATTTTGGGTACCTCTCGCTTATGTGAATTCTACCTTGTAACCCAATGTTATAGTATATAATCTTCCATTTCAATTTGGGCCCCAGACAAGTTAATCGTGTTGATCTCTAATGTGAACAAAGACTTCCATTAGCACCTTCTTGTGTGATTTTAATTGCTTTGGAATCATTCCCATCTCCCCTAGATATTCCACATCCAACCATCTTTGTAATTATTTTATACCATCCTCCCTATAAACATCCATCAAGCTGTGCATATTTCCATGTAACACCCCATTTTTGACCCCATGGTATTAAAATTGTACATGATGTAAATATTGTATTAAATCATGGAAAGGAGCTCAAGGCCAAGGCCCTGCCATTGATTCGGCGTTTTATGTATCGGCGATCAAGATTGATGACGATGGTTCTCGTGTTGGTCAGGCACAATATATTTTGAGTTATCATGTAAATATGCAATTTAATAAAATACCACGACTAGATATGCATTGCAACGTAATAGATGGGGGCATGATTTCACAAGGAATAGGGAGGGGAGTTATTCAAACCCATGAGCCATAGGGTGAGGCCAGATGTCATTGGGAGAACCCTCAAGCTCTCAACTACCCTTTTTGTCATCTACACTCAATCATTCAATTGTTCTAGAAGTTGGTTGAGGCAATTACTGCCTTGGGCAGAACAAGGCATGGCAGTCAGTTTCGTGACTAATCCAACATGTAGTCTAAGAAAAACTACAGTCTGGGGAAGCCGCATTCTTGCTTCTGAAGCAAGTAATCACGTGAATGTGTGCCCATTCCGTCATTTCCCGAAGTCGCCCAGAACATTTTTGGGTAATTCTTCCATTTTATTCGATTCATTATGTTATTCACTATCCTGAGTCGCAGAACGAGTTGTTCTGAGAGTTCTTCCTCCTCACGCAGCGAGAGCTAGAAGAGTATTGCTACGCGTTCTACGGTGTTTTTCTGTGTTACAAAGTGGTATGGAACCCTAGTCTCTTGTGTACAAGTGAAACCTTGTTTCTCCTGTGTTGCAGAGTGGTATGGAACCTTGTTTGTCTGTGTACAGAGTGGATCCCTGTGGTGTTGTGTCTCCTTGTGGTTTGCTATTATGTGTGCCCTGGTTTGGGCCTGAATTGTATGCAAGACTTAGGAGTGGAAGAGATGTCGAATTGGATTGATAAACCTAGTGAAGAGAGGAACCTCACAAAAAGATAAGAGTGGTTGGTGAATCTTCTATGCACATCCTGAAGAGCACTGGAAGGGAAGGTATATCTCAAGGGACTGTGTAGCAGAGAAGGGGATACTTCCTTGTGTTGGGTGTGTAGGTATTTTGGATTCCAGGCTAGATAGATCTTTTGGAGGTGTCCCTAGCTTTGTGAATGAGCCACTAGCTTATCCATTCTACCTTTCCACTGCCTTAGCAACCTGATAAACCCAAACATAGATTGGCTTGGCTGACAACCTGATAAACTCAATGGTATATTGGCTTGGATGGGAAGCCTGATAAACCCAATCGTATATTGGCTTGGCTGAGAATCCTGGTAAACCCAACGGTGAGTTGGATTGGTTGTGTCTTGATGTGCATTTGGCCATGTGTGATCCTTAGCTAGACACTCTGATAAACCCAACTGTTAGTTGGCTTGGCTGAGTAGCCTGATAAACCCAACAGTGTGATGGATTTGTTGAGTATCCTGATAAACCCATATGTTAGTTGCCTTGGTTGGTATTCAATGTGAATATTGGATTGAATGCATGTAGTCTGACAAACCCAACTGTTAGCTAGCTTGGTTGAGTAGCCTGATAAACCCAGCGGTGTATTTGCTAGATTGCCTCCAGCCTGATAAACCCGATTGTGTATTGGCTTGGCTGGACAGTCTCATAAACTCAAATGTAGGTTGGCTTGACTGTGTTTGATATGTTCTGGCTATGTGTGAGCCTGATGTTCCCTATTTCCTTGTGGAAATCATGCCCACCTAGGGGGTGGAAGTTGTGTTGAGATATTGATGAACACAAACTGGTCTATGGTTGGTTGGAACGTTGCAGTGACATAGATGTTAAAATTGTTGTGCCATTTAGATCATCAAGCAACGAGTCCAATATTATTGATGCAGTAAAAGAGGAATGAATATACACGCTAAACAAATCAAACCACACAGGAAACGAATGAGTATAGCTCAGATAATTACAGTATCATTTTCATTAAAGAATATGATGTTACAATAGTGTTACATAGGAAAATAATTTGAATCATTAGGGATGAATTCGAATCTCCCCATTGGATGTGATTGTATCTGACTAAATAGTTAAATAAGGATGTCTCAATCACTATCGGAGACCAAGTGGTTAACTCCAGATGTCTAATCAAGTCACACAATCAGTTATAATTAGTTAAATCAGTCTAACTGAAGTGGTAGGTGAGGAAAAGTACCTTATCCACATGCATTCATGTCTAACTGGCGCTAACTGAGCTGATTACGATCTAACTAAAAGTAACTGGAAAATAACTAAGCTTAACTAGTTCAAAATCCAACTAATTGAAGGAGGTTGGTGTTGGGACTCCCAGTGGCTCCTAAAATGTAGATATTGGCCTAGGAGGTGCCTAAACTGATGCATGCAAGTGCAGTCAATGGAATTTAGCTTCTATTAGTGTTCCCCACACTCTAGTAACCGGTACATGTGGCCCCATTAGGCCAAGTGGACCCAATGGTACTAGTGGACTGAAATAATTAAATAAAACCCCTAAGATAGGTTGAAATAATCTAATAGACAGTTTGGTCAAGGGAGGAATATAAATCCTAACACCCCCCCTTAATCCTAACTTGGACATCTGTGGTCCCTGGAAACAAGGCCAAAATTCACCCATGTACAATATAAAATATTAAAATGTTGCTTAATAAACCGAGAAAATAGGGGAAAACCTCATGGGAAAAACCACCCTCAAAATAAGCAGAAATCAGGAAATATAAGTTAAAAACTTGCAAAATATTTTGTTGCAATTTGCAGCACTATGCAACAACAAAGCAATATTTTGGTTCTTCTGTGCAGCATCATCCTAAATCTGTGCATGTGAACCTATGAATCCAAGCAAATTGATTATATCTGGAGGAATATTCCTCTTTGGAAGAAGAAGAATAACTCAACTAAAACAGAAATATAGACAGCTGCTGGATGAAAACTAGACCCATGTAGAGCAACTAAAATCAGCTGATGAGAGAGAAAAGGTGCTTGAGAATTCAAACCATGTGAGGAAAACCCAAACAAATGATATATTTCAGCCTTGAACATCAAACCATGTGAGGTAAAATCAGCCCCAAGTGTTAGGAGCAAGTGTCCAGGCAAATGCAGAATGTCTCCATCTTTACTAGTTCTGTGAGGAGATGAGCATGTGATCAAATAGATAGGTAGAGAATCTCAGGGTCTATGGAGGGCGAATGCTTGAACTCCATAATATTATATAACTTTAGAAATAATCAATGATTCAAAAAATAAAATATCAGCAAACTCATAAGAGTAAACTAACATCAAATCCACATCAGCAAGTTTGAAGGAAACTTGTGGTACTTGATTTGTCACACTAAAATTGATGAAACCAGCTACAAGCATGACTAAAGGATTTTGGAACTTAAAAATTGAACCAAATATCAGATCAGATACAAAAAATTTCATATCAAATGGAATGATATCAAATCCCCAACAACAACTTTGAAGGAGACTTGCAGTACTTGATTTTTCACACCAAAATTGATGAGATCAACTATTAAATTGAGCACATTGTTGGAGTAGGGTCCTGTAGCTACAGGAAAAGTTGTTGTTTTGGAACGAGTAAGTCAAAGGTAACAGTACCTGAGCAGCCGAGAGGAGAAAGCTCAACCACTGCACTTAAGGCAGTGGCGTAGACAGGAGGGCTCAGCTACCCTCATAAAGGAAAAGGAGCAACGAGGCTGAGGTATTGAAGACGAAGGACAGAAAAGGAAGCGGCGTCGGTACCCACGTTCAACGCCAAGAAGCGTGGAAGACTGCAGGAAGCTGTGGTGTGACGGAAAGTGGTAGTTCAAGTACAGATACGCCAACTGTCACAGTTAGGGTTTTTGGGTTACTGTTGGGAGAGGCCCACAGTGTTGTAATGGCGAGACCTTCGGGCCGCCTATAAAGGGATGTATTTTGTATTGTAAAAGGTTAGCTAATTAGCTATTCAGCTAGTCGGATGGTCTGTTAACTAATTAGCTATTCAGCTAGTCAGTCGATGATTTGTTAGCTCATAGATCTTTTGTATTATAGAAGAGCCGAGCTCTGGTTCTGTTATTCAGTCTGTAGTATCTTACTGTAACCAGTAGCTGACCCCTAGAGTATGTATGTAACAATCTGCAGGGATTGAGAGAGAGAGAGAGAGAGAGAGAGAGAGAGAGAGAGAGAGAGAGAGAGAGGAAGAGTATATTGTAAGAGAAGCAATATAAGAAGAGAAGAGATCTAAGAGAAAAGGGCTCCCGGCGGTGTGCGCGGAGTTACCCAGAAGATATCAACTGCATATGAGGTTGCAGCGGAACTGTGTTTACTCTCCCAAGTTATAATATATATACTAGTTCCCGTGGACGTAGATTCTACCCTGGAAGTGAACCACGTAAAATCAGTGTGTTATGTGATTGCTTCATGTGATTGTGTTACTTAGTTGCTATCTGTTATCTGTTACATGAATGCTGTATATCAGTTAGTAAATGTCTGTATGTTCTCATTCCGTTACAGCATTATAGAAGGTGAAAGACAAGTTTAAATGTAATAGTCACTCTGTTAAGTATTTCCAGTATACTTATTCAGCAAGTTCAGTATAGTGATGTAAGTGTGTTGAACTGTGAAGTGCGTGTAAGGTTGTTTAACACCCTGTTGGAGGTTAGCCGAGTTATTCCTCCCAGTGAGAAACCCTTTGGACCTTGAGAGTCGCATTGGGTTGTACTATAGGAGATATCACATTGATAGAAGGCGATATCGCACCGACAGAGGAGCTGCGGTGTGAGATATCACAGATAGTGAGAAACGCAGAAGGGAGAGTTTGCGCATCGTCCTAGTCACTGCGATGCGATAGGAGTCCTCCCCCTATCAGAGTCCACGAGTAAGAGAGAAATGCGACTCGCAGAAAGATCTCGCTGGCTAAGAAGAGCCGCGATGCACCATGATGCTACAAAACCTGGTTAAGGACACTTGAGTCTTTAGCCAAACCATCTAAGATCACTTCAGGTGAGACTTCAGGCCGCTCTGCAGTCTGTTTCCGAAAGGGCCAGTGAGTTAGGGGTGTTGTTGGTACATTATAGGTAAACCTGAGTCTTCCCATAGTAACCAACAAATGGTTCCGTTGCCGGGGACTTGAACCCGGGTCTCTCAGGTGAGAGCCAAGTATCCTAACCAACTAGACTACAACACCCCTTAAGTGCAGTGGTTGAGCTTTCTCCTCTTGGCCGCTTAGGTACTGTTACCTTTGACTTACTCGTTCCAAAATAGCAGATTTTCCTGTAGATGGAGTTCAAGCATTCGCTCTCCACAGACCCTGAGATTCTCTACCTATCTATTTGATCACATGCTCATCTCCTCACAGAACTAGTAAAGATGGAGACATTCTGCATTTGCCTGGACACTTTCTCCTAACACTTGGGGCTGACTTTACCTCACATGGTTTGATGTTAGGGGTGTTGTTGGTACATTATAAGTAAACCCGGGTCTACCCATATTAACCAACACACATAGATCTGTGGACAAACACACAACTCACAAGATAGATCACACAATTTACTCAGCAATTGAAGAATGAAACAATGCAAAATGGCTTGCAGTTGTGAATGCTTTCATTAATAAAAAAAGTAATTAGATAATAATTACAATAATTACAATGGCTAAATAGACACAAGCAATTTGAATCCACATGAGGAAATTTGAATTGATTAGACTCTACTTGAATGTAGGTAACTAATACCTTGTCTAAATCATTATCAATGGACTCAATAGTTAACTGACTTTGTCTAAATCATTATCGGAGTTCATCGAAGTTCGAAAACATAACTCAAGTGTATAATTCAGTGTTAACTAAGGTTAACTGACTATGGTAGGTGAGTAATGTGCCTCTCCTGCATGCAGCCATGCAAACCTAGCGCTAGCTGAATGTAGATGACTATAAATGAATGTAACTGACTCCTAACTTAGCTTGACTAGTCACCAACTCAACTCAACTCAGGACTTAGGTTGGTATCGACACTCCCAATGGCTCCTAAATTGTAGGGATTGATCTAAGAGGCTCCTAAATTGTAGGGATTGATCTAAATTGTAGGCCTCAATTAGTGTTCCCCACACTTTAGTAACTGGAACATGTGCCACAATTAGGTCAAGTGGACCCAATGGTGCTAGCGACTAAAATAGACTGGATGGACTCCTGATTTAGACATATGACCAAATTGGACAAGGGAGGATTAATAATACTAACACCCCCCTTGAATGATAACTTGTACAATCTATGGGCCCTAGTAACTAAGACCATAGGTCACCCATTACATCAAGTAAAGCAAAGTAACTAATCAATACAAGGAGATGCAAAAAAAACCACATGGGAAAAAATCCCCCCCCTCTAACTAAGAAGATAGAATCAGGATTCAAGTTTGAAAAACTTGAAAATTTGTTTCTGCATTCTCTATGATGTAGCAGAGCAGCATGCATGATGTTCTATGCACATGTATCCTAGGGCTTGGCATGTAGACTTCTACTTCTTTTCCCAAAATGATGATGGAAGGAAGGAGGAATGTAACCTTTGTCTCTTGCTAGATGAAGAGGTGTATGATCAGCTCTATTATTCTGAATTTAGTGAGACTGAGCCCTTGCCATGTATCATCTTGTAGGGATTTTATTGCATCTGGTTGAAGGAGGTAAGGTTGCATGACATAGCACAAGGATCTTTCCCTTATGAGTGTCAGGTGGGTTTCAAGTCATCTTCCTAGCTTCTAGTTTGGAAGTAGGGACTGGATCTGGATCTGAATCACCCAAAATCTCAATCTCATAAACTGATACAACTGGATCTGCAATACTAGTGGAAGCAACAAAAGAAGTAGATGAAATGATTTTACCTTCCCTTGCAAGTGGATGTTGAGAGTGCATCAGTTCTGAAAATGGCATGAAGTGTGAGAATTTATATGCCTTGGAGGCATGATTTGCAACACCCTTCGCTATGATGTTTCCAGTAGAGATATCTTGATCTCCACTGAGTTAGGACCAAGTATCACTCGCTTTAGAGAGACAGTATGAGTCATCTGGTATACAGATAATAGGTTTGAAGCTAGGGAGGGAACATAGAGAACATCTTTCAATCTTCCATGTTCAAGCTTGATAGAGCCCTTCCCTTTGGTTTGAACTCTATTGTTATTTCCCAACTGAATACCATGACCATCAAAAGACTGTAAAGAAGAGAATGATTCTATGGATGCAACCATATGATTGGAAGCTCCAGAATCAATGAGGAAGGCATGTGCTGTTGAGCAGCTAGCCTTCAGTGCATGACCTTTTTCAAAGTAATCTTCAGTGCCTTATGTGTTGTCATTCTTCCTTGCGCTAGCAGGTGCAACAATGTTATGTTTCTTCAGAAGGAGAGTCATTTCATCAAATTTTCTTCTCATACAGGAGCTTTATGGATGAAATCCTCTTCCACAGTAGGAACAAAGGGTTTTTCCTTTCCTATTCTTCAAACCTGAAGGCTCATTTGACTGCTCTTTCTTCACAAGAGAATCATCCTTTTGCTTCCCTTTATGATTCGCTACCTTAGGTCCTCTGCAACCAGTTCTTGATATCTGGAAGATTGAATGATCCCTATTTGGATAAACTTGTCATGCTCAGGAGAGATTCAATGAAAGCATCAAGAGTGGGCAACTTCCAATTTGGAGTAGTAAGCCTCACCGATTGAAAATTTGATACAAAGACTAAGTAGTCTGCACTGATTTTTGAGAGAATAGCAATGATGAGTTGATCATCCTCCTTCTCAACCTTGCATAGCTTTAGCTGGAATATCAGGTTCTTGAATTTTGTGAAGAATTCATTCAATGTTTCGAAACTGGATGGATGATCAGCTCATTCTCTAGCTGATGGACCCTCAGTTCATATTTCTTATCAAATAAGGAAGCAAGCTTATCCCAAATCTCCTTGGGATTCTTCAATTCTTTGATGTGTAAGAGAATATCTTGAGAGATTGAGAGGCACAGGCATCCAAAGGCTTCATCAAGCCTATTCCAATACTTTTCTTTGTCATAATTAAGAACTGTCTCTACCTCTATCTCCATTGTGAGTCTGTAGAGCTTCTTGGTGCGAAGTAGTGACTCCATGTTCTCCTTCCATTGGTGGTAGTTGAAGGAAGTGAGCTGCTCCATTTGATGGGCCATTTTGAAGATAGTGAAGAAGACAAAGTTGATGTAGCGAATGTAGTGAGGAGAAAGAGATGCTTGTAGCGAATGCAGTGAGAAGAGTTGATAACTTGTAAATCAGACAATCAAACAGACAAAATAAGGTCGACAATATGCACTTTTGGAATTTTCATCACACCCAGCATAGTTGATCAAGCAAGCTTGATAAAAAATTCCTTACTTGGGATATTAAGTGGTAAATTCTCCGCTTCTAGTGCAGTACTGGAAGGAGAAAATTTTCTCAAAAAAATGATCCAAATAGAGATCTGAGGAGGAGAAGTGCCTTGTCCGTCGAGGCTCTGATACCATATTAAATTGAGCACATAGATCTATGGACAAACACACAACTCACAAGATAGATCACACAATTTACTCAGCAATTGAAGAATGAAACAATGCAAAATGGCTTCCAGCTATGAATGCTTTCATTAATAAAAAAAGTAATTAGATAATAATTACAATGAAGTACAATGGCTAAATAGACACAAGCAATTCGAATCCACATGAGGAAATTTGAATTGATTAGACTCTACTTTATTGTAGGTAACTAAGACCTTGTCTAAATCATTATCGGAGGACTCAATAGTTAACTGACCTTGTCTAAATCATTATTGGAGTTCATCAAAGTTCTAAAACACAACTCAAGTGTATAATTTAGTGTTAACTAAGGCTAACTAATTGTGGTAGGTGAGGAATGCGCCTCTCCTGCATGCAGCCATCCAAACCTAGCGCTAATTGAATGTAGAGGACTAGAACTAAATGTAATTGACTCCTAACTTATCTTGACTAGTCACCAACTCAACTCAAGTGACATGGGTTGGTATCGGCACTCCCAGTGGCTCCTAAATTGTAGGGATTTATCTAGGAGGCTCCTAAAGTGATGCATGCAAGTTCAATCAATGGCAATAGGCCTCAATTAGTGTTCCCCACACTTTAGTAACTGGAACATGTGCCCCAATTAGGCCAAGTGGACCCAATGGTTCTAGTGAATAAAATAGACTGGATGGAATCCCGATTTAGACATGACTCCTGATTTAGACATATGACCAAATTGGACAAGGGAGGATTAATAATCCTAACAAAAACTACAAGAATTACTGAAATATCTTGAAAATTAAAACCTGAAACAAATAATATCATATTAGATCAAAATAAGATCATATCAAATCCAAATAGGTTCATATCAGATCCAAGAGTGAGCTCCACCGAGATGGTAGATGCACAATTTTCTCCTTCTTCAAAATTCTGAAAATTGGTGAATGCAATCATGTAGGAATTTACTGGAAGCTCTAGATCAATGAGAGTGAATGGATCACTCCTACAATCTGATATTATTTCCAAAATTTCCATGGTATTACTTATCTACACACCAGCAATATTATTAGATATAGAGAAATCAAATTCCTCTTCCTTTTCTAAAACAATCACCGGTAAACTATGCACAAAATTTTAAATAGAAGAATCACTGGAAATTTTTTGCAAAGAATGGAAGGAGAGTTTTTCTTCAAAAATAGAGATTTGAATGTCTCCTTCTGGATCAGCCATGTGAGCATATGAGATATCATAGATCTCATACACTTCTGGAGCAGCAAGAGAAGGAGTCACTTCAAAGAGACTTTCTTCAATTCGAATTGATTGTGTGGAAATTTCTGTTTCTTCTTCATTTTCAACAATTTGCTTTGCTGTAGGAGAGGGAATGAACTCATCATGTTGTTATCTAAAACTCTCTCAACAGTTGGGATTTTAGAGTCATCTCCCATATGACTGTTAGGTCCTCTTGATAGAGGGTAAGTGATGAAGGATTCCTTGGAGGCAACCATGTGATTGGATGCTCCATAATCTATCAAATAATCCTTCAATGGAATGTGGCTTACATGAAAGGCATGGAATCTCTCATGTTATTCAGTATGCTCTTCATCATCAGGCATATTTGCACCTTGTGGAAGGGAAATATTGTTATGTACACATAGATATTTCAACTGGTCAATCTACTTCTTCATACACTGGTCTTCAAGGTGAAAACCCCTCGTACAATAGGGACATATCTTCTTATCAGACTTCTTCTTTTTAGAGCCCGAAGCTCCTTCAGAAGTCTGCAAATTTTGCTTAGGCTTTGAATCGCCTGCTTTAGGATCCTTCTGCTTTGATCTCCCTTTATCTTGTGCTTTAGTAGATTCTGTCACTAGGAGAGCTTGATATTTGGGGGCCTTGATGAATCCCATCCGGATCAACTTCTCTTGCTCCTTGATTAAGGACTCAACAAAGGAATCAAGTGAAGGAATTTTCCAATTGGGAAAGGAATCCCTTTTGGAATGGAAGATTGAGAAAAAAACAAAATACCCATAACCGAGTTTGTTGAGAATGGAGAGTTGTGCTCATCCTTTCTTTCTATTCCGTGTTGTCTGCATTGAAGTGAAAGAGACTTGAATCTAGTAAAGAATTGATCTATGGTTTTGAAACTGCTGGGATGTAAGGCTACCAGCTCATTCTCCAGGAGGTGTCCCTGAAGCTCATCTTGTTTGCCAAACAAGTTTTCAAGCTTGTCCCAGGCTTCTATGGGAGTCCTCAAGCCTTCAAGGTGGAAGAGGAGATCTCTGGATATATGAGTGCATAGATAACCAAAATCCTCATCTAAGTGGTTCAGAAACTTGTTTCTCTCAGCTGGCTGACGGGGCTCATCCTCCCTTCCAAGTATTATCCTGTAGTATCCTAGCTTACGCAAGGCCAACTGCATATCTTCCCTCCAATCAAGATAATTTAAGGGTGTGAGGATCTGAGTAGTAGAAGGTAGAGAATCCATAATTCTCCTGCTAGAAAAAGACAATATCTTCACACAAGCTACGTAGCACTTGTAGAATTTCACTGCAAAACACTAACACATTCGAACTATGTTAGAATCATTCCTTCCCTCTCAACATGAACACTTTCTCAGGGTTCTTCATGCCCACACCGCCACTCTGAATAAATTCAGAGGAAGCAAGGCACTCTTTGTGGGACTTCTGTGGAAACCCAACTGCTTCTGGTGTTCAATGGAGAGTAGACAGACATGAAGCTTGCTTGAAATGGATCTGATGCCATGTTAAAATTGTTGTGCCATTTATATCATCGAGAAATGAGTCCAATATTATTGATGCAATAAAAGAGGAATGAATATACACACTGAACAAATCAAACTACACAGGAAACAGATGAGTATAGCTCAAATAATTATAGTATCTTTTTCATTAAATAATCCGGTGTTACAATAGTGTTACATAAGAAAAGAATTCGAATCATTAGGGATGAATTTGAATCTCCCCACTAGATGTGACTGTATATGATTGACTAGTTAATTAAGGATGTCTCAATCACTATCAGAGTCCAAGTGGTTAACTCCAGATGTCTAATCAAGTCATGCAATCAGTTAAATCAGTCTAACTAAAGTGGTAGGTGAGGAAAAGCTCCTTATCCACATGCAATCATGTCTAACTTGCACTAACTGAGCTGATTGTGATATAACTGAAAGTAACTGGAAAATAACTAAGCTTAACTAGTTCCAACTCCAACTAAATGAAGGAGGTTGGCGTCGAGACTCCCAGTGGCTTCTAAAATGTAGGGACTTGCCTAGGAGGCACCTAAACTGATGCATGCAAGCGCAGTTAGTGGAAGTTAGCCTCTATCGATGTTCCCCACACTCTAGTAACTAGTACATGTGGCCCCATTAGGCCAAGTGGACCCAATGGTACTAGTGGACCCAAATAATTAAATAAAACCCGTAAGTTAGGCTGAAATAATATAATAGACAGTTTGTTCAAGGGAGGATTATAAATCCTAACCATAGCTAGTTGCGGGACAACTTCATCTGCAAGATAAGTATTCTCTGTTGTATTATTTATGCAATTTATTTGCTTATGAATGTACTAAGTATGTTGAATACTTATTAAAGATTTAAGTAGAGTTTACTATTGTTAAATG
This sequence comes from Pseudotsuga menziesii, assembly GCA_001517045.1. Lineage (NCBI taxonomy): Eukaryota > Viridiplantae > Streptophyta > Pinopsida > Pinales > Pinaceae > Pseudotsuga > Pseudotsuga menziesii. Next base: position 641,996 of record LPNX010081712.1, on the reverse strand, counting down.
TCCCTTAATTTTGCATATGTATATGCCTTGTGTTTTTCCACTGCATTTTTCTCATGATCATGGAGGTTGGATACCTGGACAAAGAGTCAGAAATGCAATTACCTTAAGGATCAATGTGTTTTTCCACCCTCCAGAATCCGCCTATGGAAGGTGGAAGACGGAGGGATGGAAAATTGGGAAAAAGGTAAGGCAAAATTTGGATTTCTGCACCCCGAGCCCGCTACAGAAGGCGGAAGTCGGAAGGCGGAAATTGACAAAATAAAAAAAAGGTTAAGGAAAAATGTTGGTTTTCCGCACCGCGGAATCCGCCAGTGGAAGACAAAAGTCGGAGATGGAAAAGAGCTGAAAATTATAAGGTAAAAATGTATTTTTCCGCACCCCAGAGTCCGCTGCGGAAGGCGGAAGGTGAGAGGCGGAAATCAAAAAACATAAAGAGAAATGAGGCCAAGTGTTGGTTTTCCGTGATCCAGAGTTCACCTGTGGAATATGAAATTCGGATGTCGAAAAGGGGAAAAGTGACAAGTGAGTATACTGCATTTCAGGATTTTCGCTACCCGAAGTTGGAAATCGAAAGTTGGGAAGTCAGAAGGCGAAAAAGTCAGTTTGAGTGCGGAAATGACTTTTCTGGTTGCAAAGTGGATTTTTCCGCCGTGGAATGACTGTTGTAGTGGTGTTTATGCTTAAGCATGAATGTTAAAGGATGAACATGACCCATGACTATGTTTAAAGAGAAATAAATAATAAATTTTAAATTATTATGCATATCATTCAGGTGTATGGGCAAGGGGGTACATGGACATCATGGTATCAGAGCGAGCAATAAAGTCGCTTTCCTCCCTTATATGTTTATGTAGAGGGGAGGGTACGCCATAGTGTGGTATTAGAGCGAGCAATAAAGTCATGTTCCTCCCTTATATGCTGATGTAGAGGGGATGCTACGCCACAATGTGGTATCAAAGCTATTGGTTACAACATTGGGCCTAGATGGGCCAAGAGAATAGTTTTTAGAGCTATTGGTTACAACATTGGGCCTGAATGGGCCAAGTTAAATAGTTGCAGAAAGAAAACTGCAGTGAACAGTCGATAAGTTGTTTTTAAATTTTGAGATTGCCATGCAACTAACAATGGTGTTTATTAACACATTTTGCAAAGTCGTAGTGTAGTTTGAAAAAGTTGGTTCTGGCCCGACCATGAGAATCAACAACATGAATGATGCATAGGATCCATATGAGCTCGAGGCAGATGCTATGGGGGAAAACATTCGAGTTGGAGATGTTGAAACAAAATCCAATGAAAGAAGATATCAAGAGACTTATCCAAATATTGCAGCCACCATGAGAAGCCTAAGGGTGGAGTTGCAAAGTTACAGAGAGATAATGAAAGAATGATTAAAGCTCGGGAATAACAGAATCAGTTGAAAGTAGCCATTCTATAGATTTTGACAGACATCCAAAGGCAGATGAACTCTAGGCATCGGGAAACAAATCCAGAATTAGGTACGGGTAGTGCCAGAAGAAGAAAAAGGCCTTCTAGTGGATCATCTGACTCTGAAGGATCCACTGGGGGTTCAAGATCTTCATCTCACATGAATAAGAGGAAGAGGAATTACCGGAACAGTTAATGTGATGAATTTAAGAAGGCTAGGCCCCCTACCTTTAATGGTGAGGTAAAATCTGGTCAAGAAGCTGAAGCTTGACTTCCTTGGATGAGAAAGTATTTCCAAGTCCAAGACTACTCGGGAAATATGAGGGAAAGGGTAGCCATATTCAACTTGAATGGAAGAGCATCCATATGGCGGGAGAACCTTAGGAAAGTAAAGAAGATCAATGACAGAAATATCATGTGGAAGCAGTTCAAGAAATATTTAAAGCAGAAGTACCTCTCTGATAGGTACTATGATGATAAGATCAAAGAATTCCATGAGCTGAAATTGGGACAGCTAACCATGGAAGGATATGCAAACAAATTCTTGGATCTGTTGAGGTATGTCAAATACATCAGGGATGATAAGGTGAAAATTCAGTGTTTTCTAAGTCAATTACCTAGGCCACACAAAGACAGAATTGAGTTTGATGAACCTTGAACTCTAGAAGAGGCTATAAGGAAGGCCAAGTATTGCTATGATTAGAACAAAAGAAAAACTGATACCCATAAGGCATGGAAGGACAAGAAGAATAACAAGTTTGACCAAAGGAAGAAAGGTTTCAAACCTTCTCACTTTCAAAATCAAGAAAGGAAACCATCATGAGTTGTGATTAATCCATCCAGAGTGATGGAAGACAGGCCAAGAGACCCAAAGGATCCAAGAGAACCACTCCAGTGTTGGGAATGTGGAGGAAACCATATGCGCAGGAACTATCTACATGAGGATGGGTATGTAAGGCAAGCTCACATCATCCAAGGAGCTGAAACAACGAGTCAAGTAGCAAGGACCGGCCCTGGAATTTACACAGCCCTGGAGGACCACCAAGAAGATCATCAATCAACTGTGGTTGAAGTTGAAAACACTTTATCCCCTTCTTACAAGTGCACCAATACTAAAAATTGCAGACCCAAAAAAATACTTTGTGGTGTGTACTGATGCATGCAATCAAGGACTTGGAGGAGTTCTTATGCAAGACAACCACGTGGTATGCTATGAATCAAGAAAGTTGAAGGATCATGAGAAGAACTATGCTACTCATGCTTTAGAACTTGCAGCCATAGTACATGCTCTCAAGATGTAGAGGCATTACTTAATGGGAAGGAAATTTGAGCTAAGGACAAACCATTGTGGTCCGAAATACTTGTTTAATCAGCCAACTTTAAATGTTAGGCAAGCTAGAAGGCTGGAGTTTTTGTGTGAGTTTGATTTTAAAATCAAACACATAAAAGGAAAATAAAATAAGGTGATTGATGCACTCAACAAGAAGGTGCATGAAATGCATGTGGCATCTCTTAGTACTTGCCAACCAAATTTGAGACAACAAATTATTATTCATACTGTTGAGGATGAAATATATGTGCAGATAAAGGAGAAGTTGCATCAACAAAGCCTTGAAAAGAAGTATGAGGGATATAAATTGGAAGAATATGAACTTCTTATTTATAATAACAAAATTTATATTCCAAATGTGGCAGACTTGCGGAGAATTGTTATGGATGAAATCCATCAAGCTCCACATTCTGGTCACCCGAGATATCAGAAAACAATTTCTACAGCCATAAAGCAGTATTTTTCGCCATGAATGAAAAAGGACATTGCTGAGTATATTTATAAGTGTATGAAATGTCAGTAGGTGAAGTTTGAACATCAACGCCCAACAGGTTTATTGCAACCTTTGCCTGTCTCGAAATGGAAATGGGAAGGTATTTCCATGGATTTTATTACAGGATTTCCAATGACTGTGAGACAACATGATTCCATCATGGTTGTGGTGGACAAGTTGAAAAAGGAATCACATTTTATACCGGTCAAGTCCACATATAAGGCTGATGCCATTGCAAAAAAATTCATGAAGGATATTTTTAGATTGCATGGATTTCCTAAGGTAGTGATTTCTTACAGTGATACCAACTATAGGTTGGATGGACAATCTGATAAACCCAACTGTAGGTTTTCTTGACTATGTTTGATATGTTCTGGAAATGTGTGAGCCTGATATTCCCTAGTTCCTTGTGGAAAGCATGCTCGGCTCAAGGGTAGCAGTTGCGTTGAGAGATAGATGAACACAACTGGCCTATGGTTTGGTGGAACGTTGCAGCAACATAGCTAGTTGCCGGACAACTTCATCTTCTAGATAAGTATTCTTTGTTGTATTAATTATGCAATCTATTTGCTTATGAATGTACTGAGTATGTTGAATGCTTATTAAAGATTTAAGTAGAGTTTATTGTTGTTAAATGTCCATGCATTTTTCATCTGTATATGCTTTTTGTTTTTCCACTTCATTTTGGTTATATCATGGAGGTTGGATACTTGTCCAAAGAGTCAAAAATGCAGTTATCTTAAGAAAAAAAGTGTTTTTTCGCCCTCCAGAATATGCTTGCGGAAGGCGGAAGTCAAAAGTCAAAAGGAGGTAAAAATGGGAAAAAGGATAAGGTAAAATTTGGATTTATGCACCTCAATCCCATTGTGGAAGGCGTAAGTCGAAAGGCGGGAATTGACAAAACATAAAAAGGTTAAGGAAAAATGTTGGTTTTCTGCACCCTGGAATCCGTTTGCAGAAGGCGAAATGCGGAGGCGGAAAAGAGCCGAAATTTCTAAGGTAAAAATGTATTTTTCCGCACCCCGAAGTCCGTTGTGGAAGGCGGAAGGCAAGAGGTAGAAATAGGAAAACAAAAAGATAAATGAGGCCAAGTGTTGGTTTTCCACGATCCAAAGTCCGCCTATGGAATGCGGAAGTCAAAAGTCAGAAAGCGAAAAAGTGACAAGTGAGCATACTACATTTTAGGATTTCCGCTACCTGAAGTCGGAAATCGGAAGTCGGGAAGTCGGAAGCCGGAAGGTGGAATTCGGAAAAGTCAGTTTCAGTGCGGAAACGACTTTTTTGGTTTCAGAGTGGATTTTTCCGCTACAGAACGATTGTTACAGTGGTGTTTATGCTTAAGCATGAATGTTAAAGGATGAACATACCCATGGCTGTGTTTAAAGAGAAAGAAATAATAAATTTTAAATTATTACGCATATCAGTTAGGTGTATGGGAATGTGGGTACATAGACATCGTGGTATCAGAGTGAGCAGTAAATTCGTGTTCCTCCCTTATATGCTGATGTAGAGGGGAGGGTATGCCACAATTTGATATCAGAACGAGTAGTAAAGTCGCATTCCTCCCTTATATGATGATGTAGAGGGGAGGGTATGCCACGTCCCATCTTGTAAAAAGGAGAGAAACACAACACTAATTTTGATTACATCATGACCTCCCACCTTCGTATGCATTCCCAATTTGACCTTATTGTTATTCCCTAACAACACTGAAATATTTTTTCCTATAATTGGAAAATATTTGCAATGGCCTTCTATATTATTAACCCACCTAGAGAAATTTTCTTTTGATTGTGAATCCATCCTTCAATATCAAGTCAATTGTCATACTTACTTGTCATTTTCCTTTGTCATAACCCTTTAGAAGTTAGCAACCTCCATAAAGTTTTGTACAAGGACCCTCTTGAAGACACAAAAATATTATATTTTTTTCGAACCCAACAACCAAGCATAGTGGTGTGCCTTGTTGCTCGATGTGGAGATGGTTAACATACTATTCATTTTTGGAGATTCTCTATTGGTTATATGATCTGCTCGCAAAGGCTTGATCAATTATAAGGACATCCAAGGGATATTGCAAAAAAGAACGATTAGTTTTCTTAAAAAAATTATCATACTCAATCTAATGCACATTCAACGAATCAATAATGAGCAAGCAAATAATTTGGAAAACCAAGTAATAGCTATGGGAAAATGGGTTTGTTTAGATATGGATGGTCATCCACATCATAGGTGGATACAATAGGAATGAAGGAAAAGAATTTGATCACCCCAAGGTTATTAATGGAGGGGGTGTGTTTTTCGATTTTTCCACGAGCTTGAGGAAAAATAAGTTGATCACCCTAAGGATATTAATGAAGGGGGGTCCAATCAATGATTGAAAATGGAACCTAGATAAGGAGGAGGACATGCTACAGTCCTTGAAATTTATGAATAACCCATGTGTATCTGTCCACCCACTCTCTGTTCAGGTCTCACACAAGCTAAGTTTTATGGCTCCAAGTCGTGTTTCATGGAAGGTTTGTGGGATATATATGTCCAAATATTTTCCCACGGATTTGGGTTCCTCTTCGGCTCGTATTGTTATAGCCAGTTGTATTCATGCCCCTATCATAAATGATTTATTTTCTCTATGGGGTGTTGGTCCATTATTTCATCCTTCAATCTCAGGCATAGATTCTTGGGGAGACATGGAAGAAGTTTTGTCCTGCTTCCCTCGGGATGAGAATTTGGGTATCTTATATTTGTTTAGGATTCACAAATTTCCCAAAACAGACATGGTGTCTTGGTGCTTTGATTTCTATGGTGTTGAAAATTCAATCAAGGATGTAAAGAAAGAAACACGACAATTGCATGACCAAATAGAAGGTGTTCTTGAGACCATGGGCCAAACTTCATACAATATTTCAGTGTTGGATACCAAAATCAATGACATGGAACGGAGCATCAATGTTAATGGGGGAGAAGTGAATAGATTGGAAAAGGAAGTAGTTGAGATGTGTACAATGTTGTTTCAGGGCATCCTTCAACATAAATTAGCACATTCTTTAAGGGCCCTAGAGGAGAACTCGATACTTACACCAAAGAATTAAATAATAGAATTGGAGTCAAGTAGGCAAGAAGGATGAAGCCAGTTTTGTCTTGAAATTTTAGTCTGCCTATATTTCTATTACATTATTTCTATGTATTTCTTCTATTTGTTTTCTAGGCCAATATGTATGCCTATATAGTATTAGCACTTTTGTTGCTATAGATAGTACTCTATTGTTTAGGTTTAGGGATGGGGAAATTTGGTTTTGGAATGTATATTTTTAAAGCCCCTCAAAATTAGTATGAATCTATTTGTACTTGTTTGGTTACTTATATCAACTTTTTAATGTAAATTTATACACGTTATTGTTTAAAAATGAATACAGTTAGAGATGAACCCTGCCTTGAGAATTTGGAAGGCCATGGCTAGAGACATGGAAGAAGAGGAGGCTACTTAAGCCAATGGAGGCTATTGGGGAGGAGTTGAATTTCCCTCAAGAATTCTCATGGATTTGAAGAGAAAAAATGAGTAAGGTCAAATTGGAGACCAACTTAAGCATGTGGACTTCGAGGAAAATAGAGGATGGGGATATTTTGCAAAACCAGGGAGACTTTACATAAGAGATCAAGGGGAATAACTTTGAAGAATCCTTAGAAAGGTGAGAGAAGGGTGAAATATCCCTCTAAATGGAAAATATATAGCCTTCATGAAATTTTAAGAGTTATCCAATAAAATTACAAGATACAATGACCATTACATCCAATTGAGGGTGATCGAGGAGGATGTTATGCTCCAAGCCTCTTTGGAGTACTAAAAAATGGGTGTTAATAGTATTTGGGCCAAGATTAAAGTGTACTTTAATAAAACCAATAGGTTTGGTCTCATAACTATTGAACCCTTAGAGAGTCTAGCGAGTAGGAGAGAAATGAGTAACACCAAGAACATGAAAAACATGGGCTGCAATAATAATAAGAGTAAATATGGGGTCAATAATAAATCAATTGATCATGAAATCATTATACAAGAGAATTATAAATAACATACTTACCACAATGGCTTTCAACTCTTCGATGTATAGGATGCTAGAAAGGTCAAAGGAAAAGTAAGGGGTCTAATCTTGACCAAGCTCAAGGATCAAGTTGAATAATGTCTTAATCATGTAAGAAATTTTATTGAGGGATTCCCTAAATATGTCTGTGAAATGTATTTGATAGGGATGAAAAGGGAGCCTATATAAGAATAGGAATATATTAAAGAATCTATGGTTGATAAAATAAGTGTAGGTGAAAGGAAAGGAGGATCAATGACCCTCTACTAGTTGCAAGAAATAGTGCAATCCAATGGGAGTGTGGGTTACCCTCAACATCATTGAGTTTTATAGGTAGATCTGGCATTAGTTGATATAAGGAGACATCCACACAATCAATGGGGTGAGGGAGGGAGTCCTAAAGAGGGTGAAACCTATTAGGACAAAGACAATCACAACTATATGTTAGCAAAAATACTCACCTTCTGCTGACAGAAGTTGTTTCCCTAGCCTGAAACATTCAAATCTAGAACAAAGGAGTAAAAACAACTAAAATCACTTCCCCTAATATCAAATAGATGGTTGTAATAAACTCTTTTACCTATCACAACCTGTGGTAGGTTTTATTTTGAATTGTTTGATCTCGACATATTAACATGCAAAAATAACACAATAAAACATATACAAGATTAAAGTACCAAGTTAAATCTATGATCCTATGCTGATGACTAAGGAGTTCAACAATGAGAGAAGTGATTCATACACAATATCATTCATGGGAAAGGAATTTTTATTGCATAAATGAGATCATGGGAAAGGAATTTTTATTGCATAAATGAGATAGAGAGAGAAATTACAACCAAAATAATTAGTGTTGAGAAGTCTCTTCTCAAGCAAAACCTTTCCTCCAAAGCTTCAAAATTGTATACAAAATGCTCACTCTCCTTGTCTATATTTTGCCATAGTTTTGATGTTGTATCATAATATTCCTCTCTTTACCCATGGGGGGTGAGCCAATACTTATATCCATGGGAGGATAAGGAAGTTTCATAATATTATGGGTGAGGTGGAGGTGAGATCCTACAAGGCTAGATCTCGGTCCTAGGTGGTCCAAGAGTCTAGGGATGAGGTTGCCACAAGTCCAAGCTTCAAGAAGCTTCATGAAACTTATTTTTTTACCTTTAAAACTTGAGCACCACTCTTTGTCAACTGAGACAACGCATTACCAAAAGTGCACCAGTCATTGTATGAAGGCATGTGGTAGTGGCACTGCTTGTTGTTTAAGGTAAAAAGTTGTTACACAGGGGTAACACACATTGTCCACAAGGAAAGTGCGGTGATGGACAAAAGTATGAAATCACTGATCCTGACCCAATTGAAACTTCACAACTTGAGGTTTTGAGTAAAATTATGATGTTTGGTTCTCATTGGATGATGATGATGAGAAATGTTAGAAATAGAATTCCCCACAAAGAATGAGGCTAGAGGGTTAGGATAGGTGAAGGATTTTTAAGAACAAGTTATCACTTCGAGGCAAGAATTCACTGATTGGATATCTTCATCAAGCAAGCTTATTCTTGTAGTACATTGACACTCTGACTCCCCATATGAGTCTCATCATGGCTGTTGACCTATACAAAGCAGATCCATGTGAGGTACAACAATCATGGCTACTAAAATACAACGTAGCTCCATGCAAAGAAGACTCAAACTTGGACATAGCTACAAAACATACAATGTATATCTATGTCATACAAACACAAATTTGAGCACAACCATGACCATAAAAATGTGGATCCATGCTAGGTACAAATACTCCATCGCAACCTGGGGAAAGAAAAGAGTGCTTAATAGATACCCAAAGTCTTCGTCTTGTCTTTAACAAAGTATGATTCTATCCATGTGTTTACAATGTATTGATGTCAAACATGGTAGAAACCACTTGATTATCGGTCAATGATGAGAACCATTAAAAAGTGAGAGGGAAATCACCATTGATGTTGATGATTCCCAAGGTACTCCAATACAATCCCAAAAATGTGAATAGATGATTTAATGTCGAACATTCGGTTGAATATTTCGATTAAAGGCCAATGATGTAAACCTATTGTCGAAAGTGAGAGAATCTGTCATTGATGCATACAAATCTCAAGATACTAATTTGTTTCTAAGACTAATTCCTGGATGATGAATTGAAGTCAACAGGAATAGTCTCGTCAAAGGAGGGCCATGATGAATCCCACATCAATGACACAAAACTTGGAACAAAGTTCTATAATTTGAGTATGATGTAACTGTAGTACTGATTCAAAGGTAACTGACACAAAGGTGGTTTTTTTACTACAGATGAAAATTCTCAACATAATTTTCCTTTGAACATAGGGTGACACGACCGAAGACTTGGCAACATCAACTTGACGATGAAAATACCAAGACATAATGCAACAACGGACGATGCATTCCTTGAAAGAATCAAAGGAGTGACATGACTCATTAAAGTGGATCAACTCAGAAGCAAGATGAATACTCAATTGACTAAATGAAATGCAGACAAGTGTCATGTTCAAAGGTGACTAAAAACTGCCATTATTGCAAATGAAATGTAGTTCCCTTCCCTTAATTTCCCCATCATGATTGATGAGTGCCTCTTTCATTTTTATGAGTTCAAAGAGGGTAACAAAAACTCGTTGTAGCTTATCATGTGATAAGTCCATTCTCACATGTTGTACGAACCTAAGAAAGGAGGGGCTCGTTCCCATAAGAGGGTCTCTCAGTGTTTAGTTTCACGAGTCCATTGAAAGCAAACTCAGTGTCATTAACATTTAGAGAGTCTGAACAAAATGAAAGAAGAATCCAAAGTGTCATTTTTTGTATGATTTAGTCTCTAAGGCCCGAAAAAAGTATAAAATAATAATACTCTCCTAGCCAATGGCTAGAGTATACATTTTTCGTAGTTTAGTCGATCCGAACCAAAAAAGGGGTAAACTATCATCGAAAAGACGGCTCTTTAGGTATTTTTATGAGCGTGAAGAAGACAAGTTCACTCGATGATATTTTCACATTTTAAGAGTCCTAAAAGAGCTTAAAGAAGACTCTATTAGGGTTTCTTTTTCATGAAAAAGGCTTTAACAAGTCTGAAAAAAGATGAAAAAACTGACTCAAAAACTCAGTACTATTAACAAACACGACTGAAGTTTTGAAATAGAACTCGTAAGTTTTTTTATGTTTGAATCCAGAGCATGAAAAAACGATAAAGTAAGCTCAAACCATTTTTCATGTTTTAACTAGAGCACGAAAATGTAAAAAGTAAGTTGAACACCGTCTTATTGTTTTTAGCGAGCTCGAAGATCAATTGGAAGAATGCTCAAGGTTTATGCTTCATTTTTTAAAAAAGATTGCAACAAAGAAAGGAATATGCTCAAGATGTTGTTTCATGGTTTAGCGAGCTCGAAACCAAAATAAAGTATGCCCAACAGGAGTATTTTCAGCAGTATTTTCCCAACATGATTTCCAGAGGTCGGTACTTAACCCCAATAAAACCTCTTTAGTGGCTCAACTTCAATATAAAGAGGTTGAGTATTTTCCCAACATGAAGTCCAGAGGTCGGTACTTGCCCCTATTAAAATTGATGTGCCATTTAGATCTTCAAGCAATGAGTCAAATGTTATTGATGCAGTAAAAGGAGAATGAAGATACACACTGAACAAATCAAACCACACAGGAAACAAATGATTATAGCTCAGATAATGATCCAAGAGGATATCAGTGGCCACCCACCTATTCCACTTGGACCCCAACCATTTTTTCTTTCAGTTTTCCAGTTTCCTTAATTGTAGCACAATTTACTATTTTTGGCAGTTTTCGGGTCCTAAACTTTCGGAGCCGTTGTGAGGCCCTAAACGATGTTTTTTTGGCATCGAATGGTCAGGAAAATATGAGTCCATTCTAGACTTGATATTTTCCATTTATGGATGTAATAATTGAAGAGATATTTCCAACGATGTATCATGTGACTCAAACGGAGGTAGTATGCCAAAGTTACGACCCTGGGAAATTGATGTACCCAGTTACCCAACGGGGCCCACATTCTGGAGTTTCACCTCCTAGGGTTAGGTTTTTGGATGTGTAGGGTTTCCATTGTTTCTCAATAATATATAGTCCTTCGAGCCTCATTGTAATGTAGCTGCCACATCTCTTCTCAGAGATAAGCTACCAGCACTTTAGCTAGTTTATTTCCATTATGCATGTAAACAAGTTTAAGTTCTTTGATTAATGAAATGAAGTGCTATTTATGCTGCATATTTGTTTCTATGGTTATTTTTGTATTTTTTTGTGTTCCTACATAAATCCGGATCAGATAATTACAGTATCATTGTCATTAATTAAATTGGTGTTACAATAGTGTTACATAAGTAATAATTCGAATCCATTAGGGATGAATTCGAATCTACCAAATCGATGTGATTGTACCTAACTGAATAGCTAACTCAGGATGTCTCAATCAATATCAGAGTCCAAATAGATAATTCCATATGTCTAAACAACTCACACAATAAGTAATAAATAGTTAACTACGTCTAACTAAAGTGGTAGGTGAGCAAAGGCGCATAATCCACATGTAGCCATGCATAACTAGCGCTAATTGAACTGAATGTGATCTAACTGAACGTAACTGGAAATCAACTAAGCTTAACTAGTTCCAACTCCAACTGACTAAAGGAGGTCGGTGCCGGGACTCCCAGTGGCTCCTAAAATGTAGGGATTGATATTGGAGGAGCCCAAACTGATGCATGCAAGTGTAGTCAGTATCATTTAGCCTCTAGCAGTGTTCCCCACACTCTAGTAACTGGTACATGTGGCCCCATTAGGCCAAGTGGACCCAATGGTACTAGTGGACATAATTAATTAATTAAAACTCCTAAGTTAGGCTAAATTAATCTAATAGACGGCTTGATCAAGGGAGGATTAATAATCCTAACACCCCCCTAAATCCTAACTTAGACAACTGCGAGCCCTGGAAACAAGGCCATAAGTCACCCAAATACAATCTAAAAGACAAAAATGTTGCTTAATACAACCGAGGTAATAGGGGAAAACCTCATGGGAAAACCCCCCCCTCAAAATAAGCAGAAATAGAAAAATCCAAGCTATCTTTAGAAGAAAGAAGCTTCCTCCTTAAAAAAATAACTTGAGCAAAACACTGCTGCAAAATTGCAGCTCTATGTAGCAGCATGGTCCATATGTGCAGCAGGATCCTGAAGTTGTGCATGTGAACCTCTCAATGTTATTTTGAACTGATGACTATGTATGTTTCTTCTAGATAGTGAAGGTAGAGAATGATCAAGTTTCTTCTTCTGTGGGCCATGTAGCTGATCATTCGCAATCATCAAGTAACACTGACCTGGAACTTTGTTGCACCACTCTATAGGGAGCGAATCTGTGAGAGATAGTGTAGCATGTTCATTCTGATACTCGGATTTAGTTCTTCTTTCGTATTCTATATTTCCAGCACCACTTCCAGCTGCATCTAGAATCTTTCGAGCCCGTCTAGGTCTGGGATTATGATTTGGAATGGATACTGGTTATGGATATAGAATCTCATGAGATTCAGTCTCAATAATAGGATCATGTTGGATTTGATCTTCTTCGTCTGAATCTAAAACCTTTAGAAAATCATCATCATCAAAAATAGGTGGAGAAATGGTTATACCTTCATGTGTTGTTGATGGTGGTGTGTCATACAACTAATATTCTTTGAACTGGACACTCCTCTCAATGAAGCATCTCCTGGTTGCAGCCTCCATCAATTTGTAAGCTTTTTCATTTTCTGCATATCCCAGCAAAATGCATTTGCTACTTTGGGTTTGGAAGGCCTTCCTCTTATCAAGTGGTATTCTGTCCCAAGCTTTGGAACCAAAAACTCTCAGATGAGAGACATTGGGCTTATGCCCATACAGTGCTTCGAATAGAGTGGCTCCAACCACTGGTTCATGAGGCACTCTATTCTACAAATGCGAAGCATAGTTAACAACTTCAACCCAAAGAGAAGGAGGAATATGCTTGGCATGGAGAAGGCATGTTGCCATCTCCTTCAGTGATCTGTTCTTCCTCTCAGCCACACCATTCTACTGTGGTGTGTATGGAACTGAGTGTTCCATTTGAATCCCCTCTTATTCACATAAATTCTAGAAATTTCCTTTGATGTACTCAGCTCCTTTATCAGATCTTATTGACTTGTTCTTCTTATTGAAATTGTTCTCAACCATAGCCTTAAAAAATTTAAAAGTCTCAAAAACTTCTGATTTTTGTTTCATGAATTAGATCTAGCAGTACCTATAACAAACATCAATAAAGGTGAGAAAATACATGCAACCATTAATGGAGTTTGTGGGCATAGGTCTAGCTACATCACTATGTATCAAATCAAGTATAGAGGCAACTCTATGTGCCTTCCCAACATCATACCTCTTTTCTAGATTCTTTCCTACCAAGCAACCAACACACCATTGGAAGTTTGGATGGAAGGAAAACCTTCAACCATTTTATCATTATGGAGTTACTGTAGATATTTGAAATTGAGATGGCCAAATTTCTCATGCCAAATCTTACTCGTGTTGTTAGCATGAGACAGTAAAGTTGTAGGAGAGATAAGTAATAAATGTGAGAAATCATAAGCTTTAGTAGATTGATTTGAAATACCTTTCACTATGAGCTGTCCAGTGGCTTTTTCTATGATCTCAATTGTTCTAAATTGAATGTAACTCTCTTAGGAGAGCCTGTATGAGTCATCGGATAAACATACAACAATTTAGTTGCAAGGGAGGGCACATAGAGGACATTCTTGAAATCACCATGCTTCACTTTGACTGAGCCCCTTCCTTCTGCTGGAATCTGGGAATAATCTCCCATGTGAATATTAGGCCCCTTTGACAGTGTGAGAGCAGAGAAGGATTCTTTGGAGGAAACCATGTGGTTGGATTCTCCAAAATCAATTATGTATGTTATAGACTGAGTAAGGCTAACTTTCAAAGCATGGCACCTTTCATCATCTTCTGTCGGTGGTTCTTCATCATTATTATTTGCTCCTTGTGGGAGAGCAATGTTATGCTGCTTGAGAAGAGATGACATTTGATCAATTTACTTCTTTATATAATGATCTTCAAGATGGTAACCCTTCACACAATAGGGACATAACTGATTTTTCTTGTAGTCGGAGGCTCCTTCAAAAGTCTGTTGATTCTGTTTAGGCTTTGAACCATCTTCTTTAAGCTCTTTCTTCTTTGATTTCCCTTTGGCTTGTGCTTTGCTAGAGTCAGTTACTAGGATATCCTGATATTTGGAGGTCTTGATGACTCCAATCTGGATCGATGACTCCAATATGGATCAACTTCCGAATTGCTCCTTTATTAAGGACTCAAAAAAGGAATCAAGTAAAGGAATTTTCCAACCGAGGAAGCCTTCCCTCTTGGAATTAAAGATTGAAACAAATACAGAATACTCAGGGCCGAGTTTGCTGAGAAAGCAGAGCACATTTTGCTCATACTTTCTTTCTATTCCGCAATGTCTACATTGAAGTGCAAGAGACTTGAATTTAGTAAAGAATTGCTTTATTGTTTCAAAATTGTTGTGATGTAAGGATATCAGCTCGTTCTCCAGGAGGTGTCCCCGAAGCTCATCTTCTTTTCCAAACAAGTCTTCAAGCTTCTCCCAGGATTCTCTGGGTATCCTCAAACCTTCAAGGTGGAAGAGGAGATCTCTAGGTATATGAGTGCATAGATAACCTAAATCTTCATCTAAGTGGTTTAGAAACTTGTTTCTCTCAATTGGCCGATGGGGCTCAACCTCCCTTCCAAGTATTATCCTGAAGTATCCCTTGTTGCACAAGGAAAAGTGCATATCTGACCTCCAATCAAGATAATTGAAGGGTGTTAGGATCCGAGGAGTAGAAGGTAGAGAATCCATAATTATCCATCTGGAAAAACACAAATATTCACACAACTACATAGCACCTATAGAGTTGATCCAGATGGAAATCGGTGGCCACCCACCTATTCCACTAGCTCAAAACAATTGTCCATTGTAGCAGTTTCCTAGTTATTTTTCTGCAATTTTTCGAGTCCTAAACTTCCAGGGCCATTTTGAGGCCCTAAACGAGGTTTTTTGGTGATTTGGGGCCAACTGGTTACCATTGGCATGCATTTGATCGACCAAAAGTTGTAAATCTTAGATAGACCTTTCCAACGAGCTATCGAACACCCAAATCGGAGATCGTATGCAAACGTTATGACCCCAGGAAGTTGACTATTCAACTTACCACCGTGGGGCCACAAACTTTATGACGGTTCATCTTCTAGGGTTACGTTTTGGACTTTTGGGGTTCTCACCTCATTCTTATTATAAATAGGCCCCTTTGGCCTCATTTTGTATTCAGCTTGGCACGAATGAGCGTAGCAGCCACATCTCTTCTCAGAGATAGCTACCACCATTCTACCAATTGTATTACAGTCTGTTCTATTTCTACCATTTAATAGAATATGTGTTTACTGTATCTTTGTTATCTTGCAAAATGTCTGTTATTATGATTCTGTATATGTTCTTTCATTTCGTTCACACATAAATTCGGATCAAGAGTTTCACTGCAAAAAACTAAAACATTCAAACTATGTTAGAATCATGCTTTTCCTCTTGACATTAACACTTTATCAGGGTACGTCATGTCAACACCGCCACTCTGAATAAATTTAGAGGAAGCAAGACAATCTTGGGGACTTCTATGGAAACCCAACTGCTTCTGGTGTTCAATGGAGAGAAGCAAACATGAAGCCTGCTTGATATGGCTCTGATACCATGTTAAAATTGTTGTGCCATTTAGATCTTCAAGCAATTAGTCAAATATTATTGATGCCTCAAAAGGAGGATGAATATACACATTGAACAAATCAAACCACACGGGAAACGAATGAGTATAGCTTAGATAATCACAGTATCATTGTCATTAATTAATTTGGTGTTACAATAGTGTTACATAAGGAAGAATTAGAATCCATTTGGAATGAATTCGGATCTAACAACTGGATGTGACTGTACCTAACTGACTAGCTAACTCAGGATGTCTCAATCAATATCGGATTCCAAATAGCTAACTCCAGATGTCTAAACAACTCACACAATCAGTAATAAACAATTAACTAAGTCTAACTGAAGTGGTAGGTGAGTGTTAAGGCCTGGAAATTCGCAGGCAACAACAGTAAGGGATTCTCCCCGGTCAACGTTCCCAATTAGCCTGTGACTGTTTGGTGTAGGGAATCCGTCCAGTTTGCGGTCCGGCTACCGTAGGTCAAGTAACAAAAATAAAGGTTTTACTGGTTGCGGCCCGGTCTACCGTATGTATTTTTGTATTTTTTTTTATACTTAAAATATGATATGCAAGTGCCTACCTATATGCAAATTTGATAAAGAATGCCGGGAGTATTCACAAAGTGATACGCAGGTTCTTACCTCTTGTCTTAGAACTCGCAAGCATCTAAATCGCATACATTTTCAGAAGATAAATTACTAACTAAACTATCTCTAGAGAGCTAGATATTAATTCATGAGTAATACAACACTGTCCACGTGTTATGGCAAATCACAGATAGTTGTTCTTATGACCAAAACATATAAACATGAATAAAAGTATACATGATAAGATAACTCATCAATAGTTAAAAAGTCCCATTACTCATAGTGGAGAAAACATCACAGAATGTACTGGAGAACATTCAAACAAGAACATAGGTTCAGAAAGTTAGAACATCCTCACAGTTAATGAAACACAGTCGAAAAATGAAATAGTTCCCATTCAACATCGTTCATTTAATCACATTGAGACATTCCACATAGCACTTTCTCCAACAGGTAAAATTTGCAATTTCTAGTTGTAAAAAGAAATAGTTCCTCTTACAAGCGATAGTTTACAAGTTTTCTCTAGGGGGAAAAGCCCCTCTCTGTTCTAACTTTCAAATATTTAAACTAAAACAGTTGACCGCTTGGGCTACCTCCAAACGTGTGACCTTTCGGTCCCTCAAACGTTTCATATCCCTATTTTTTATCTTTTTAGTGCGCACTCATGACCCACTGAGTAACTGACAGACCTTCCAGATCTGCGCTTTTGTTGCTATTGGTTTTGCCTTCTACCTCGCTTTCCCTCCTTGCAATCCTGTAGATTTCGGTTTGACTTTTGCAAAAACTACCCAGCTTCCTTCTACCACCTATCTCCCAGCTGTACCTTCATGTCGTGGTAGTCTGAATAGTCTCTTGAGTCCACCTGCAATCAAACGACATCTATCATTCATTGGGACTGTATCTTCAATAAAAACAACTACGTCTATAAAATGAGTAATCATCAAGAGAGGCCGTGCACTGCATTCCAGTTCTGGGAACCTTAACAGGTGTTGTCGCCACTGTCTCGTCCACACATGGGCTTGAAAAACTCACTAACGACGGGAAGAGGAAACTCATCGGGGGCTTGAAACACAAAAACATTGGCCAGGTAGACTTATTTTAAGCCACATAAGCGGGTCTCAACAGGAGATGGGCACCCCGAAACCATTTAAAGCCTATCGGAGTCGAAAAAGTTATGAACTAAAAAGTGGGCGAGAAAGCTTCCAGTCGAAAATCGGAAAGACGTCGACATCGGACGACAAGTGATTGGCACAGCGGAAGAGAAAAGGCTACAGACACGTGATCAGAAACCGACATGCATCAGTGGGCGGAGCACTTACATTTCAGGTGCTTAGCTACTTTGGGAGCCGCAATAGTGGAAGATGAACAAACAACAGCCTCTGATCAATAAAAATGCTAAATGTTTGAAAAAATTTAAAATTTAGCAACGGACGAACTGTTTCACCTCTGAAACAGCGGTTTTACAAAGGACAATTGGTCCGAATCATACTTGACTAGTAAAATAAAACAGACTCCAAAATCCGCGACCCACAGTTGCTACAAACACAAGCAACTTCTGAAAATAGGACGAGAGTTAATCTTCAAAATAAACTGAAATTAAAACATGACCCCAAAAATAATGGATCCAAACGATTCAAAACAACATTAAAATCATAAGGGGGACCAAAATTTGAAAAAAATTGGGGAAAACAGTTGTAGCTGCAACAATTGGCGATTACCTGGTGAACCTAGATCTCTGGAGGAATATCCCTTGAGTGATAGACTGTTTAACAACAAACGAACTTATTGAATTCTTCCAGCTATATAGATTTCTCGAATGGCAACTGTATGTACTAATAATCATTGATGATAGTCCGATTTGGGAGAGTGGAAACCATGACTTCTCAAGTCAAGATAACTCTTTTTAGGCCTAAAGATGAGTTTCATTGTTACCTTTGTCTTCAGGTAGCTGTTAACACCCAAAAAGGGTTCACTACCTCATCTACCCCATTACATGGCTCATTTGTCCATTTCCCCACCATATTTCCATCAAAAACCCATAAAACCATGCAAAAAGCCTCCAAAAGGCTTAAAATGCCTCCAAAAGGCCATAAAACTCTCTTTTCCTCTAAAAATATCCAAAATTCCTCCAAAAAAGCAAAAATATCCAAAAAGGAATAAAAAATATAAAATAATGAGGAAAATGAGGAAAAAACCCTAAACAGCTGAAACCCTAACCCTAAAACCGCATGGTTTCCAACTATAAATAAGTGATGGAGACCCCTCATTTCATATCCACAATCACAGTATCCTGCCTCTGCCAAAATTGCTCGTGAAACCCTAGCTCACCATTGAGATACTTTCACCATTGAGAGCCCCTTTTGGCCCATTTCCACCATTGGAGAAAGAGAAGAAGCAGCTTGAAGCTCGGAGCCACCGACTCGGATCACCGCAAAGGGCTTCACCAACCTTCACATTGAAGGTCAGATCAATAAAATAATTCTTTACCTTTTACTTATTTGTGCTTCATACATGTTTGTATTTAATTTCTTATTTCAGTTATAGCTTTTAATTCACATAACATTGAACTGCTACTAAGGAATCCATTGTCCTTAGTAGGTACTCATTCGTACAAGCTAGGGCGAAAACCCTAGCTACAGTTTTGGTGACTCCGCTGGCTTTTTAATTTTTACTTGTCATTTTCCATTTTGTACTTTCGGCTATCGTTTTCGGCCTCCGTACATCGCTATTTTTCTCTCCACAGTCGCGTCCCGACCGCGCCTTTTCAACCCTTAGCCGCGGCCCGACCGCACCTGTTTACTTCAAACCCGCGGTCCGAGCGCCGCTGTTAGCCAGAAACCTACAATCTGCGCGCGACTGTTGACTTCAAACCCGCGGTCCGACCGCCGCTGTTAGCTAGAAACCTGTGTCCCGACCGCACCTGTTTACTTCAAACCCGCGGTCCGAGCGCTGCTGTTAGCCAGAAACCTGCGATCTGCGCGCGACTGTTGCCTTCAAACCCGCGGTCCGACCGCGCGATCTCGCCCCATACCCGCGATCCGCGATCTGATTTTTGCACTTGTTGCCACGCCGGAACCCAATCACTTTGCTTCCATATTTCCTGCACTTGCACAGCCATCTGTCCCACCAGCAACCCTACAGCCTTTCTGTCCCATGTTTACAGAATTGTTTAAAAAAATTTAGCATTGTTTATTCAGATAAATTTTGCATGGTATAAATTTTTTTTTTCATTCAATTATATTGTTATTTCGGAAGTTGCCCTGGCACTTCTCTTCTGGGTTCATAACCTCACAAGCACACAATCTGTCACCTAAATCAAGTGAGACTTAAAAAATACTTAACTCAACCAACATTCTAACCCCACTTGGGGAACATAAAAGAATTTTTGTAGTTAGGTAGGATCAAGGGGATAGGCTTCCAATAACACCCCTTGGTTATTTACACTTGAGACATAGTTGTTGTCCTTTAGGGAACCAAAATCCCCTAGTATTTTTTGACACGGTCACAACCAGATTATCAGAAGGCCTCTCCCTTAGGAGGGTTGAAGTCGTGAGATTGGTTCCGGAGGTCTGAGTGGAATACCGAACTCCATTCAGTAACTGAAGGGCTACCTTTTGCAGTTCTCGGAATATCCCTGTATAGGGAATATTGCGGTTAAAGGACCAAACAGCAGATTTACCTTTCTGGACGTGTCATGAATGGGGTATCTTAGTTGCCATACTTCTAGGTTTGAGTACCCGGTGTCCCTCCCAGTAGGGGGATACTTTAGCCATTTGAATTTCCTATTTATATTGTCTGACTTGGATTTCATCACCTTGCAGAGGATATGCTTAGTTGAGTCATAATACTTTTAGTTAGGTGTTTGTAGGCTCCCTTACCTCCGTTTGGTCTAGTGAGTCCACCGTTTTTTATTTTTTAGGAAACCTATTGCTTATTGGTATTCTGACCACTTTTGTTGACGCTCCGCCTATTATAGCACGCTGTTACAGTGGGTGTTTTTTGAGTTAGTTTTTTGTCCTGAGCGCCGTATTTTTTGGAGCTCTCCTTCTGCCCGCTCGGTTGCATTAGGGTTTTTTTTGAGCTGGTTTGTAGTTCCCTCAACCCACAGAGATTTGCATCATTTATCACCATTGCTTCCCCGCGACATTCTCGGTGCCTCGGAGGCGAGCCCCCACAGCACGGATTACTTGATACCAATCATCGTAGATCTCGAGCCTTGTCACTTGACTCCACTCGTCAGCGGCATAGGAGAACACCCTTTACACCGCCCCTACTAGCCCCATGGCTGGCGTGAATCCCACTCCCTTAATGGGAGGGATCATGGGTATGCCCTCCACGGGAGGCCCATCTACCGTTCCCCTCACCGTACCTATTCCCACGGCGGGAATACCTATTCCCACTCCATTAGTGGTTCATACTACCCATTTTGGTGCAGGACCGTCCCATACCACCTTAGTTCCCCCACTTGGGGGTAACGTCCCTCACATGACCCCTCCACTTGGGGGCATGGGCCCCAACTTGATCCAACCCACAACCGTGTCACACCCTTCGTCCAGTTTTCCATACATGGCTAGCCTCAACCTCCCTGACCTAGCCAGATTAACCAATGACCCCATCCGACACGGCCCTGCGTGGCCCCACATGCCTACCAAGCTCCCCTCTGACATCCCTAAGTTCGAGGGTAAGGCAGGTGAGGACCCACAAAACCATATCATGTCCTTCCATCTATGGGGTTCCTCAAATTCCATAGTAGACGACTCCATTCGCCTCTGTTTATTACAGCGCACTTTCACTGGCTCTGCTGCCAAGTGGTATATCGAGCAACCCCATGGAACCCATGTCACCTTTACGTCCCTTGCCTTGACCTTCCTACAGTTCTTCCAGTTACCTGTCCGCTATGACGCGGGCGTTGAGATCCTCCTATCTTGCAGACAGAACACGGCTACCCACATCACAGACCACATTCACGAATGGCGGCGACGCCGTAGCCTATGCAAAATCAAGTTAGATGACCGGATCTTCCTAGATTGGTTCCTCAAATCCCTCCTTCTGCTCATTGCTAAGGATGTGGCAGCTGAAAGACCCCAGTCGGAGGAAGAGGCTATCCCTAAATCCCAGCAGTTCGATCTCATTTATGCCCAGTCGGGTTATCTTTATACCATCATACCTGACGCCCCTTGCGGCGATCCCTCCCAGCACGATGTGCCGGGGGCATCCCACGCTGCCGACGGCATCATTGGCCGTCTCTCTTCGCAGCCTCAGCCATTTTCCATAGCCTGTCCTCCCCCTGGCCCTGAACCTTCGCGAGCTACATCACAGTCCGGAGCAACCAACTCGTATGCTCAAATGCCACATCAACACCATTCCCATGGACCCTCCTGTCCACCTCAGTGTTTCAGCCATATGACTTCCGCTTACGCCCCCCCGATCGCACCTCATCCATACTATCATCAGCAGGCTGCACCAGCTCTTGCGCCACCACAAGCCCAACCTCATTATTATCAGCCACATCCAGCCCCTGCAGCAAACCCACAACCCGCTCCACAGCACTATCAACAACCCCCTCAAGTAGCTGCACCAGTGCAGCCTCCACCTCCATATTATCCACCGCAGCTCGCTCCCGCACCTGTGCAAACTCAGAATCCACCTACTGCCCAAGGGCAGGTTTATGCCCAAGAAAACCCGTCGCTAAACCACAACAACCAACGCAACCAGGGCCAACAAAACCGCGGCAGAGGCCGCAATCGTGGGAACAACCAACAGACCGAGCAAGCTGGTCAACACCCTAATCCCCCCGCTAATAATAACGCGGCCCCTACCAACCAAAACCCTGATCGCCTGCCCAAGCAGGCTAAAAACCCTAATTTGCGAACGAACTATCCTTGTTCTGTTTGCGGGGTCTATGGCCACTACACACATTTTTGTCCACATATGGAGCGATTTCAACAACTTTTGGCTGCTGATAGACTACGCTAAGGACAGGAGGCTCCTCAAGCACCACCCAATCCCCCACAACCTCAGCAGCCACCTTTGGTGCTACAAAACCCCTTACCAAACCAAGGCTTAGTGAACACTGAACCATTGGCTCCCCCTCCAGCTAATGCGCCCATCCAACAAATCACTTACGCGGCTCCTGATCAACCCATCTTTGACTCAGGTACCCACCATCTGTTGATGATGTCCTCCGATGAGGTCAACCTCCAGACTCGGCAGAACCAATATGGCTCCACCCCAGAAGCCCCTCCCGCCAATAACCCCGCAAACGCTCATCCCACGGATCAGGCGTTACGTATACCTCCACTTCCACTAGATGGAGCTCCCAAAACAGCCCGTTTCCCACTTCGTCATATTAACAACAACCCCAATGCGCGGGCTGCGTCTAACTACAACATTGTCGATGATTTAGCCCAATCCCCCGCAGCCATGTCTGCGTTAGAAGTCTTGAAAAACTGCCCTTCGCAGCGTAAGACTTTACTCTCAGCCATTGGAGCTATCGATCCAAATGATTCGCAGTTAATGGCATTTGATTTGGACCAATCCGAACCCCGCCTGCCTTCTAATTTATCATTCCAAGTTTCTGTCTCCATTCGGAATTTTGTTGTCCATCGATGCATTATTGATGAAGGTGCCTCTACATGTGTCATGCCCATCTCCATCTGGCAGAAAATGGGATCGCCCCCTCTCTAGCAGTCCTCTACTGCGTTGCGAGCCTATGACGGCCGTTCAGCTCAACCACAAGGCCTATTGACCAATGTCCCCATCCAGCTGGCTGGCAAAACCGTCCTAATCAACATCGAGGTTATCAATGCCCAGCTTGATTATAACCTTTTACTTGGCCGCAGCTACATGTATGCCATGCGGGCAGTCGCTTCTACCGTTTTTCGTATCATGATGTTCCCCCATGAGGGACGCGTGGTCAAGGTTGACCAACTTACTTACCACGATCCCAATTCCCCTGCGGCGCCCGAAAATGTTCTCCCCATGGTGGAACAACCTATCTCAGGTGCCACCAACACTGTCGTTTCTTCTAAAGGGCCCGTGCTCCCCATGGTTGAACAACCTATTTCGGATGCCACCACCTCATTTGTGTCTTCAATGGGTCCCGACGTTTACTCTGATGCACCAATGATCTCAACCTTCCCATCTATTCCACCCCTGTCTCCTACCACTGAAGTGTCCTACCTATGTACCCTGTCCCACATCACGCGGACTCCTACTAATCAAACACCTTTGTTGCCTAAACCCCCTTTGGTACCTAGTCACATTGGTGCTACACCCATTCATACCATTCCTTTCCTCTTCCCTCCCTCAGGAGTGGCTAGCGCCCCGGTCATGGCTACCCTCAACCTCCCTGGTTTAACCTTAGGATTACCCATTTGGTATCTTTTGCCTCCCGTTCATCCCTCGACACCAGATGTCGTCCTGCAACCGGTGCAACCCATCATCACTACTAGTCAACCACCTCCCGGTGTCGCTACCCCGTCACCCTCCGCAAAACCTCCCCCTCCTCTTACAAAACCCACTGGGGGCAGAGGCCCCCAACCTTACACTGCTGTCCCACCTGCTAAGACAGTGAAAACCCCCCCTGTGTTTCGTGCTCCTCCCAAATGCGCGCTATGCGATGAGTTGGGCCATGTGACTCACCTATGTCCTCAGTTACCAGCATTAAAGGAGTACATGCAAATGCTCAACGACGACCCCACCATCCCGATTGTCCATCTAGATCCAACCCCTACGCCTCGCGACAAATCCCTGCGCACTAACCACTCCTGTGCCTTATGCGATGTTTACGGGCATTACTCCCATCACTGTCCCGATCTCCCCGAGTACAGAATAGCTCTCTTTCAGATGAACAATCCGGATCTTGAGACGGCACCACTCACCATTGAGGAAATCCATTCCTCGGTCTCTTCCCCTTCCGAAGAGGTTAATACCACTCTCTTTGAGATAAACAATCTGGATCTCGAGATGGCACGCCTCACCATTAAGGAAATCCATTTCCCGGTCTCTCCTCCTTCTGGAAAGGTCAATCCCGTTCTTTTTGAGATGAACCATTTCGATATTGAAAAGCCATCACCCACCATTGTGGAGATCCACCCCCCGGACTTTCCCTCTTCCGAAGAGATTAATACCATATATATGATCTCTTCCGTCACTACACCCCCGTGAATCGATTTGACGACCCAAACATTCCGTATGGATGAGGAAATTCTCGAAGCTCTCACTGCCCTGGATTATCCTTGGGATGACATGCACCATCGTTCATACTTCCTCCCAGATGAATCCTTCTCTAACACTGCTACCCAATTTTCCGTTGAATCCAAAGAATTCCTTCCCCATAAGGTCGACTGGTTCAAGGACCCTATTCCTGCTCCTGATGCCTTCGAAGCGGGTAACATGGCCAACATCTCACCTGTCATCCAAATTGGCATCGCTGCCCCAGGAGGTACCCCCGAACTCATCACTTTAGGAGCCTCTTGCAGTAAGCAAGAAATTGAGGAATACAACAAAATCTTCAGAGAATTCCGTGATGTCTTTTCCTGGTCCTATACCGAAATGCCCGGTCTTGACCCTGCCATTATAGAGCACCACATCGACACATGGCCTGATGTACCCCCCGTTCGTCAGAAACAACGTCCCATTCATCCCTAGCTACACTTTTGGAATCAGCACGATGAGACCGTCACGATGGTCACCTCGTTGCATCATTTTTTCTACGTCAATTTTTCATCCCTTTTTAGACACCACTAGTCGCCTCGGTTTACGTGCCACTTCGGCCGTTCTCCATTTTTCACACTGTTGATATCGCCGGATTCATTTTTCTGGGCTCGTGATGATGATTGAGATCATTTCTCGCTCTCACTTGGCACCGTTTCAACATTGTGTCCCAACACCTTGCTACCTCGATTTGCTCGCCACATCGGCCACCATCAGATTGTTCCACACTTTTTACATGAGCCATCCACTCCTGTCATACTGCAAATGTTTCGTTATTTTGCCACCATTCATTCACCCCGCAAGGAGGTCCACTAGTGTTCCCCCCCACCCTCAGTCCTAGTCATCATAACTATTCCTTGATTGAACACTTCCTCCTTGCCTGGCCATTAAGTCAGAGTCTTCTTATTTGCTTTCAGACTCCTTAAAATTGAAAGCAACCACGAGCATGCACTGTCCTGGGCTCGTAAAATCCACATGACAGTACCATTCCATTAATTCAGAGTCTTCTTATTGCTTTCAGACTCCTTAAAATTGAAAGCAACCACGAGCATGCACTGTCCTGGGCTCGTAAAATCCACATGACAGTACCATTCCATTAATTCAGAGTCTTCTTATTGCTTTCAGACTCCTTAAAATTGAAAGCAACCACAAGCATGCACTGTCCTGGGCTCGTAAAATCCACACGACAGTACCATTCTATTACTTCGGAGTCTTCTTATTTGCTTTCAGACTCCTTAAAATTGAAAGCAACCACGAGCATGAACTGTCATGGGCTCGTAAAATCCACATGATAGTACCACTTTATATCCACACTTCTTCTAGTTCACTAACCCATGAAGAAGTCCCCCCGCGCCTCTTGGCGCTATGATCAATCCTCTCAGCAGCACCTCTAATCAGGTTGCCTTTGTTCAGAGTATTCTCCAGTCTCCTACCATTTTACCACAGCTTGAGTCTGCCTCAGCCCAGTGAACTTCCCAGATCCCATACAGCTATGATCCCTTTACCACCAATCAGTTTCATGTGCTGCCCGATCGCCCCCGCCATCATACTCTGAACAAAGGAAGTTTGAGTCCACCCTCTCTCTTTGCCCAGTTATTTACCCCAGTTCATCAACCCTGCCATTAGTACTATTACATTTTCGGTTTTGCACCTCGCGCTCCTGTCAAGGAAACATCATTGCCTTGATAGTTGCAGGTCTCCCTCTGTCGACGACAGCCCCTCTATTCCAGAGGATAGACCCAGAGGTCCCTGCGCCTTGGACCCATCACCATCTGTGGTGAGTGCCTACAGACCATTTTGGGAGGAGTCATCATTGCCTCTCCGAATAGTTGTTTCTCACATGCTCGACTTCAGCACCTTAATCGCATCGTTGAGAATCGCGCAGGATGTATATCCATTCCATTATTTGTCGAAGACCCTGGATTTCCCCCGACTCTAGCACATTGGTGAGTCACTTTGGAACGACCAGTTATATGTTCCCATGGATGTCCGGGCTGTGTTGAAGATTGTATTCGGAAGCCATCCAGTTCCATGCTTCCTTGAGTACCCAGTCCAGTTCCAGACCAGTGTACCATGGCAAGTATGACCGTGGTCGCTTTGATCCAGCAACTCATTAGTTCCTTTGGAACCACATTCAGGAGCACTGCTATCAGTCCAGTACATCAGTTGTTCAATTCAGACATGGTCAGCCCAGCAGTATGTTCCAGATTTGTGTCCCCTCTGGACACTTATGATATACACAGTGGTTTTCTATGTATCCTACAGGTCCCTCTTTTCGGACCTAAAAGTTATTTTTATGTATCTTGACATGAGCATGGGAATGCCCACCTCGTCCAGATTATCAGATGATTCCTCATCCATTATTGAGGTTATGTACTTTTCAGTCCTTCCAATTGGTTCGAGATCGTTGTTCCGGGCTTCAGTTGGTTCCTTCTCTTCTCCACACCCTAGGAAAAACAAATATGACTTATGATGTCCATCGGCCATACGATGAGCTCCTGCCCTTGCACATCAGGGGGTAATCTGTTAACACCCAAAAAGGGTTCACTACCTCATCTACCCCATTACATGGCTCATTTGTCCATTTCCCCACCATATTTCCATCAAAAACCCATAAAACCATGCAAAAAGCCTCCAAAAGGCCATAAAACCCTCTTTTCCTCTAAAAATATCCAAAATTCCTCCAAAAAAGCAAAAATCTCCAAAAAGGAATAAAAAATATAAAATAATGAGGAAAATGAGGAAAAAACCCTAAACAGCTGAAACCCTAACCCTAAAACCACATGGTTTCCAACTATAAATAAGTGATGGAGACCCCTCATTTCATATCCACAATCACAGTATCCTGCCTTTGCCAAAATTGCTCGTGAAACCCTAGCTCACCATTGAGCTACTTTCACCATTGAGAGCCCATTTTGGCCCATTTCCACCATTGGAGAAAGAGAAGAAGCAGCTTGAAGCTCGGAGCCACCGACCCGGATCATCGCAAAGGGCTTCACCAACCTTCACATTGAAGGTCAGATCAATAAAATAATTCTTTACCTTTTACTTACTTGTGCTTCATACATGTTTGTATTTAATTTCTTATTTCAGTTATAACTTTTAATTCACATAACATTGAACTGCTACTAAGGAATCCATTGTCCTTAGTAGGTACTCATTCGTACAAGCTAGGGCGAAAACCCTAGCTACAGTAGCTGTCAACTTGGACATCGCAGGATTGCAGCATATGGTAAACAAAAATATTCATTTGTTCCTCATTCCCATGCCACTTTATCACTTTTCATGCTTTTGGACTTTTGTCCTTTTCATATGAGTTCTTCTGTTTGCCTTTCTTTCTCAATTTTAATTCAG
Organism: Pseudotsuga menziesii; assembly: GCA_001517045.1. Classification (NCBI taxonomy): domain Eukaryota; kingdom Viridiplantae; phylum Streptophyta; class Pinopsida; order Pinales; family Pinaceae; genus Pseudotsuga; species Pseudotsuga menziesii. The sequence goes on along the minus strand of LPNX010081712.1, from coordinate 613,675 downwards.
GCTCCTCTATCCCAAGTGTCCTTTTGTGTGAGAGGCGTATTCAAGTTTCAGCTCACGGATGGAGAGGAACTTTCGGCGATTTAGTACTTATATGGTTTCGCATTTGTTTTGATATATAATGCTTTCATAGGAGATTTTGACTCTTATTTGCCTTTTGGTATTCATTTCTTGGCATGGGATCATTTGTATCTAATATGTTATTTACCTTGCTTCTTTCCATGGGCCCTTTGCTGTCACTCCCTAGGACATTTTAAATGTGACATGGATGGAGCCTCAAAATAGTATTCCAGACCCTTTGATTCTGGTTTGTTTCACAAGGGTTAAACAGGACTTCAATGCGTACATAGCTATTCGAGAAAACTGCTAAAATGGAAGAAGTTCTTTTAGATAAACAGCAATACATAGTCTTATACCCAAGAACTTTAATCAGTCCAAAATTCCGATGTTCTCCATGCAACCGCGGGTTTTATTGAAATTGGTGGAAATTTAAACTAAAACAAAACTGAAAATCATGACTCAAAGAAGAAGGTCAGGCCAGATTATTTATCTACAAGATAGAATAACACCAACAAAACTCAGGAAAAATAGGATTTGAGAACTAAGCCATTCACTGGTAAGTTCTCTTCCCACCCTTTTAAGTCTTGCAACCTATAAGTTGAAGGGCCAAGCTTTGCCGCAATCTGGAAAGGACCTACCCACAACTGCTGGAATTTCATGTGTTTTCCTTTCTCATCATGGGGGTGGTCCCACTTGAGAACCAAATCTCCCACTTCAAAGTCTTTTGTTCCTGCCTTGTGTTTGTCGAACCATCTCTTTATTACCTCTTGTTGTTGCTTAAAGCGCTCTCTGGCTTTAGATCGAGCCTCTTCTGGTTTCAAGAGATTATATATGCTCATTTGCAGGACTTCATTATCCGATCCCCTAGATTCTTGAGCTATTATGGAAGAGGGTAGCATGACATTGGGGGGGAGAATGGCTTCTTTACCATACACAAGATTATATGGAGACACTCCTCGAAGACTTGGGGGTGACTCTATCGGCCCAAAGGGAATTTGGTAGCGTTGAGTGCTAACTCTTCTGGTTTTCTATCACAGTCTTCTATAAAATTCTAATCAGATTTTTGTTAGTAGATTCAGCCAAGCCATTTCCTTGTGGATTGTAATTAGCAGAATAATGCAACTTTATTCCTTTCTCATGAGCAAAAGTAGTTAATTTAATTGATGAAAAGTAAGTAGCATTATCAAAGACTAAAGAAACTGGAACTCCAAACCTGGTCATAATATGGTCCTCCAGGAAGTTGATGACCGCGTCCTCATTTATTTTGCGCAGCGGGATGGCTTCGACCCAGCGAGTAAAGTAATCGGTTGCAGTCAAAATATACTTGTGTTGTATGGAAGAGTTCAACTTTATCTCCCCAATAACATCCAACCCCCATTGCTCAAACGGCTCCATGATCATCACAAGCTTTAGTGGTCCAGCTGCTCTAGATTGTCTTCCACTACACCTTTGACAAATGTCGCACTTCCTGACATGGGCGTGTGCATCTTTGAAAAGCGTGGGCCAATAGTAACCGGCTCTGAGAATTTTATGAGCTGTAGTATCTCCTAAAAAATGTCCCCCAGCAGGCCCGTCATGCAGATCTGTCATTACCTTCTTCACATCTTCTTTCTCTAAGCATCTAAGAAGAACTCCGTCGTAATTTTTTCTAAATAAGATTCCTTCAACAATTTGATAGGAGGCTGATTTAAGACGCAGCGCTCTTCTTTGCTTAGAATTCCAATGTTCTGGCAACAATCCTATTTGAAGGTAATGTACGAGGTCTCTATACCAAGATTCGGGGGCTGTGAACAGAGGACATACATCCATCAAATGTAACTCAGCCTCGTCTTCCCAAGCATGTTCTTCATTGTTTCCATTTTTAGTCATTAGTTTGCAAAACCCTTGCCCTTTAACTATAGAATCTGGCCTGAACTTGAGGTCATACTCTTGAAGAGATGTTACCCAATTACCCCTTATTTCTCCTAACTCCTTCTGTACAAAAAGGGACCTCACAGCTGGGTATGGGATGATCACCTTGGTTTGATTTTTTAATATGTAGGGCCTGAATTGTTTCACTGCTTTGAATACTGCATAAGCTTGTTTATCAATAGCTGGGTAATTTAATTCGGCCCCTTGTAGACCAGTGCTCATGAAAGATATGGGGAATTCATCCCCCCCATCTTCCTTTTGAGTAAGCACAGCTACTAGCGAATCATCTGATGCAAAAGTATACAGAATACAATCTTTACCAAAATCTGGGTTTTTTAGTGAGGGTGCATGTGCAATAGCAGTTTTAATCTTGCTGAATGCGTTCTTCTCAATCTCAGTCCATTTGAATTGTGCACTTTGCTTCACCATTTGTTGCAGAGGTTTGACAATCTGAGCAAAATCTGGCACAAATCTTCGCACAAAGTTTATTGTTCCCATAAATGATTGCATCCCCTTTTTATTATGGGGCAAGGGGATCTATTTAATGGCCTTGATCCTTTCCGGATCTATAGAGATTCCCTCCTTTGAAACCACGTGACCCAGCAAATTGCCCTCCGTAACAACGAACACACACTTCTTGGGATTGAGTGAGATACCATATTTCCGACAGCGTTCAAAAATTTGCCTTAGATGAAACACGTGTTCTTCTCTCCTCTTTGAGAATATCGTAATATCATCGAGATACACTACAGCACTACGGCCAATCAAACCACGGAAAGCTATGTCCATATCCCTCTGGAATGTAGCTCCAGCATTTATAAGCCCAAAAGGCATTCTTCGGTAAGCGAAGGTTCCCCATCTGGTCCTGAATGTTGTCTTCAATCTATCTTCTTCGGCTACCAATACTTGATTGTAGCCTGAGAATCCGTCTAATAAAGAAAATAGTTCAGAACCTGAGACCATTTGTAGTAGTTGCTCCATGGGTGGAACAAGATAGTTGTCTTTATCCAAAGCGTGATTTAAATTTCTGAAATCCACGCGGAGCCTGATTTCTCCAAATTTTTTCCTCACTGGTACCAGATTTGAGACCCATTCCGAGTGTCTGACCTTAAAAATGATTTTAGCATCCAATAATTTCTTAACTTCACTCTGGATCAGGGGTTCCAATTTTGGGTGCATTTTCCTTAAAGGTTGTTGATAAGGTTTTACGCCAGATTTGATGGGGATAACATGCTGGATGATGTTGGTGTCATATATCTTCAAATCCTCGTATGTCTAGGTGAAAACATCTTTATATTGATTAAAAAGACTGATGAACTTACCTATTTCTGCTGGTGACCAGCATTTGCCAAGATTCACATATTTAGGATTTGTCTCGGTTCCTAAATTTATTAATTTGAACTGTAGAGATGAGCTGTGAGTCTTCACGTTTGCTGGTCTTCTGAATTTTTCATTTAAATCGAACATTCTTTCTAAGGTTCTGACCCCTTTAGGGATGAAATTATCATATTTCAGCTCGGCCTGATGTTCTTCATCATCTATAATCGCCCCTTTAAATACCTCGTCATTTGTCAAGCATTCTATAATCTGCTGATCGTCGTCGAACACTCGTAGGTTGGTAATCATATCAAGGACCGAGGGCTTGAAAAGCAATTCAATGGAGCATCGATTATTAGTAGGCACAAGCCTAGCCGCTGATGTGGCCAACAGGTCAGCTGCTGCATTTTTAAGTCTTGGAATTGATATAATATTAAATGCATTAAAACATTTGAGTAGGTCACATACCTCATTTTGATAAGCTTTTAAGTGAGGAGAAATACAATGTATTTGATTCCGAATCTGTTTTACAATTATTTCAGAATCTCCAAAAACTTTTAGATTACTTACCTTTAATTCGATTGCTTTCCTTAAACCTTGCACCAACGCTTCATACTCAGCTGTGTTATTTGTACATTCAAACTCTAATCTGCATGAAAGAAAATGTTTATTCTTCTTGGGGTCGATCAGGACATAACTGGCCCCTGACCCTTCTAACGTCTTAGAATCTACCCCTACCACTAAGTTTACTATTTTACAGTCGATTTCATCAGCCTGTGAAAATCAAAGGAGATCACGATGGGCCTCTGATGTGTTGCTGGCTTCTTCTGCTTGGTAATTTCTTGGTTCCAACTCAATAAAGTAATTTCCCAACACATAATCTACTGGTTCATTTTTTTCTTCAAGTTGAGTAACGTTGTATTTCATGTGAGGCTCCCTCAATATTTTAATTTGATTCGGGCTTCTTTTATACGATAGCCACAGATGCGACCAATCCGAAGCAAAATATCCGTTTAGTTTTGCTGACTAGTCTCTGCTTAGAAAAAGCCCATAAGCGTCTGGTATGTCGGCCACCATGATATTAATAACTTGGCACACTTTATCATTTGAAGACAGGCGGACTAGGACATCCTCCATTTCCCCAATTACTTTCACATTCGTCCTATCCAATTGAACAACCCTCCAAGTGGATGGCTTAGGCTGCCCATTTATCCTTTTACAGACTGATATTGGCATGACGTTAACTGACGCCCCTGAGTCTACCAGGAAATTATGTACGTTGTGATTAAAAATTTCAAAAGTGAGGAGGAAAGGTGGATTCTTGTTCTTAGACTTACCCCCAATGCTTGCTTCCCCGATTTCTTCTTCTTCCTTGGGTTGATTGTCAGTGGGTAGCCTCTCCTCTGATGCTTCAAGTGCTTTCAAAAAATTTTCTTTCTGCTGCGGCACCTTACACATTTCAAATAATGAGATATTCGCCCTTGTCTTCTTTATATCTTCCACAATATCATAATCCATCTGTGGTTCGGTGGGATGTTGCTTATCAACATTCATTTTTTATTCCTGGGGCTTGGCATACGTATCATTTTGCCTAGGATCTTGGCTGGTAATGGTGAATTCGGGAATCTTATCAGCTGAGGAATTATTTTGAAATTTCTTAACATTTTTTTGCAGCCTTTTAATCTTTGGGAGCATGAGACTGTCTTCTTTCACCAACCCTTGGCTTCTTGTTGTTACATTCGCTTCCACGACATCCTTGTACTCCCAATTTCTTTCCTCCACAGCATCAAATAATGAGACAGAGTTCCACAGAACCATGGTCTCATCCTCTTGTTCTTTCGTTGATGTATTACTGTCTTTTCTTTCCTCATCTCCATCTTCTGTTAATTTAGAGTCCAACAGCTGATTCATCACTAACGTCATCGAGTTTATCCATTGAGGACAATTCTTTTCAGAGTGAGGTTGTTGGTGGAAAGTGCAAAAATTGTCCATTCCTACCTCTATTAAATTCATAGATGCTGAATTGTGTGGAGGGGGTTGGGATTCATTGTTGTCCTCCTGTTTCTTATAATAGGGCTTGTAGAACTTTTGGGCTTCCTTTTCTTTCTCCAAATCTATGATTCTGTTAGAAAGCTTCTGCATCATTTTTGCCATACTTTCAAAATCTGGTGATTTCTCTTCCTTAGGCTTGGTAAACAACAAGGCTTTCCTTCCCACACTTTTCTCTCCTGATCATTCTGGATAATCTTCAATACTTTCCCTTTCAGCCTCTACTTTCTCCACCTCCTCATAGGTCTCTGCTAAAGTGGGCTTGGCCTTAATTTTGGCAAACATGGCCAACTCAGGTCCCAAAGCTGAGGTATAATATTCAATCAGGACTTTATCTGTAGGCCTATCAGCTTCAAAAAAATTCTTGAGATATACTGCAAACCTTTGAGTGAAACTGTGCACCTTTTCCTTTCTCTCTTTCTTCAAGGCGCATAGTCCTTTCATAAGAGCTGCATGAGTCTTCTGGGTTGCATACTTACTTCTAAAAATCCTCTCGAAGGTATCCCAATCAGGGATAGAGTTCACAGGAAAACCAAAGTACCACGATGCCACAACTCCTTTAAGGGTGTGCGAGAAAAGTCTGCAAAATACATCTTCATATTCCCTAGCCCTTAACCCTTCTATTGCCAAATAGAAACTTTGCAAGTGGTCATCTACTAGTATCTTTTCACTTGGGTCGAATTTGGGCAGCATCTTTTCAAAGGATTGAGGTAAATCATGTAATGGAGGTGTTAGGTTTAAAGGTGATCTGGGTCTCCAGGCATGTGGTGGATTCGGTGGGTTGGGTGGCTGATTTGCGTTTACGCCTGCCATGAGTTTGGGTGGAGAGTAAGGAGGTGAGAAAATAGGAGTGTGAGTAGGAGAACTGTGAGGAGTATCTGGGCCCTCTTGATTCAAAGGTAGTACAACTTCCTGTAAGGTTGTTTCTACAAGTTCTTCCCAATCCTCAACCTGTACTGAATCTTACAATATAGGACAATCCTTCCTTTTATATTCTCTTCTGGGCAATTCAGGGATGATTGGCAATCCTCCAATATTCTTCACATATGCCCTAGTGTGTCTTCTCAGATTATTAAAAACTTCGTTGTTGACAGAATACAAATGTTCTCTACCCTCTTCTTTCGAAATTGGATTAGGAAACACACTGGCTTCTGAACTGTTACCGGTGGAATAGTTTCGGGAAAACGGGTTTCCTCGGCCAACCATGCATTGGCGGCCCTCCTTCTAGCACCAGAAACTGTTGAGGCCTGGAAATTCATAGGCAACAACAGTAAGGGATTCTCCCCAGTCAACATTCCCAATTAGCCCATGACTGTTTGGTGTAGGGAATCCATCCGGTTTGCGGTCCGGCTACTGTAAGTCAAGTAACAAAAATAAAGGTTTTACCAGTTGCGGCCTGGTCCGCCGTATGTATTTTTGTATTTTTTTTTTTTAATTAAAATATGATATACAAGTGCCTACCTATATGCAGATTTGATAAAGAATGTTGGGAGTATTCACAAATTGATGCACAGGTTCTTACCTCTCGTCTTAGAACTCGCAAGCATCTAAATCACATACATTTCAGAAGATAAATTACTAACTAAACTATCTCTAGAGAGCTAGATATTAATTCATGAGTAATACAACACTGTCCACATGTTATGGCAAATCACAGATAGATGTTCTTATGACCAAAACATATAAACATGAATAAAAGTATACATGATAAGATAACTCATCAATAGTTAAAAAGTCCCATTACTCATAGTGGAAAAAACATAACAGAATGTGTTGGAGAACATTCAGACAATAACATAGGTTCAGGAAAGTTAGAACATCCTCACAGTTAATGAAACACAGTCGAAAAACGAAATAGTTCCCATTCAACATCGTTCATTTAATCACATTGAAACATTCCACATAGCACTTTCTCCAACAAGTAAAATTTGCAATTTCTGGTTGTAAAACGAAATAGTTCCTCTTACAAGCGATAGTTTACAAGTTTTCTCTAGGGGAAAAAGCCCCTCTCTGTTCTAACTTTCAAATATTTAAACTAAAACAGTTGACCGCTTGGGCTACCTCCAAACGTGTGACCTTTTGGTCCCTCAAACGTTTCATATCCCTATTTTTTATCTTTTCTGTGCGCACTCATGACCCGCTGAGTAACTAACAGACCTTCCAGATCTGTGCTTTTGTTGCTATTGGATTTTCCTTCTACCTCACTTACCCTCCTTGCGATCCTGTAGGTTTCGGTTCGACTTTTGCCAAAACTGCCCAGCTTCCTTCTGCCACCTATCTCCCAGCTGTAGCTTCGCGCCGTGGTAGTCTGAACAGTCTCTTGAGTCCACCTACAATCAAACAAAATCTATCATTCATTGGGACTGTATCTTCAATAAAAACAACTACGTCTATAAAACGAGTAATCATCAAGAGAGGCCGTGCACTGCATTCTAGTTCTGGGAACCTTAATAGGTGTTGTCGCCACTGTCTCGTCCACACATGGGCTTGAAAAACTCGCTAACGGCGGGAATAGGAAACTCATCGGTGGCTTGAAACACAAAAACATTGGTTGGGTAGACTTATTTTAAGCCGCATAAGCGGGTCTCAACAGGCGACGGGCACCCCGAAACCATTTAAAGCCTATCGGAGTTCAAAAAAGTTATGAACTAAAAAGTGGGCGGGAAAGCTTCCTGTCGAAAATTGGAAAGACATCGACATCGGACAACAAGTGATTGGCACAGCTACAACGGCGGAAGAGAAAAGGCTACAGACACGCGATCAGAAACTGACACGCATCGGTGGGCGGAGCACTTACATTTCGAGTGCTTAGCTGCTTTGGGAGCCGCAACGGTGGAAGACGAACAAACAACAGCCTCCGATCAATAAAAATGCTAAATGTTTGAAAAACTTTAAAATTTAGCAACGACCGAACTGTTTCACCTCCAAAACAGTGGTTTTACAAAGGACAATTGGTCCAAATCATCCTTGACTAGTAAAATAAAACAGACTCCAAAATATGTGACCCACAGTTGCTACAAACACAAGCAACTTCTGAAAATAGGACGAGAGTTAATCTTCAAAATAATATGAAATTAAAGCATGACCCCAAAAATAATGGATCCAAACGATTCAAAACAACATTAAAATCATGAGGGGGACCAAAATTTGAAAAAAATTGGGGAAAATAGTTGCAGCTACAACAGTGAGCAAAGTCGCCTAATCCACATGCACCTATGCATAACTAGTGCTAACTAAACTGATTGTGATCTAACTGAATGTAACTGGAAATTAACTAAGCTTAACTAGTTCCAACTCCAACTAACTGAAGGAGGTTGGTGCTGGGACTCCCACTAGCTCCTAAAATGTAGGGATTGATCTAGGAGGCACCTAAAATGATGCATGCAAGTGCAGTCAGTGTCAGTTAGCCTTTATCAGTGTTCCCCAAACTCTAGTAACTGGTACATGTGGCCCCATTAGGCCAAGTGGACCCAATGGTACTAGTGGACATAATTAAATAATTAAAACCCCTAAGTTAGGCTAAATTAATCTAATAGATAGTTTGATCAACGAAGGATTAATAATCCTAATAGCCCCCAGTAAAAACTATCCAATGGCTCAACTTCAATATAAAGAGGTTGAATACATGCCCCTCAAGCTTCGTTCTGTCTACCTACTCTTTTCTCTTCACCAAACTTAAAACTCTGGGTTACTACCAAGAAAAGGTTCACCAGAGACCAAGGAAGAAAAAGGATCTAACGGTAGATGAAATGAAGGTTCCAGTCCTAAAAAGGATGGAAGACTCATCTCAAAGGGATGACATGTTTCATTTTTATGCAAGATTGAAACCAAAAGATAAACTATGCTTGAGTGGTTTTATTTTTTAACAAGCTTGAAACCAGAAGTAAACTATTTTATTTTTTAATGAGCTTAAAATTAAAAATAAACTATGCTCAAAGTCACATGTTTCATTTTTTAACGAGCTTGACATAGAAAAGGAACTATGCTCGTGGACATTTGTTTCATTTTTAACGAGCTTGACACAGAAAAGGAACTCTGCTCGTAGACATCTGTTTCATTTTTTAACGAGCTTGACACAGAAAAGGAACTCTGCTCGCTTTAGTTCTTAGCCAACATGATGTCCAGAGTTTGGTAGGTTTCCCCCATTACATAAAAGGATAGCGACCTAACTCTAGTATGATATCCAAATACTGGAGATATGCCCCCCAAAGATTCCCCATGATGGGAAGAAGTTACCAGCTTATAGATAACTAAACTCCGACATGATGTTGAGAGTCGAGAGACATGGCCGACAAAGGGGATGGAACCACAAGAACATGAGGCACATTCATGGAAGTCTGGTGACTAGGAGTCACAGGATGATCGGGTTTAACAAAAGAAAGCTTATCTATATTCACAATATTGCCATCATGGGGAACATGCATCACTCGAAAGAGTGTGGACGCTACAACTTTCATGGCGTAAACATAATCTCATCCAAGCAGCAGATTAGAATCTAAAGGATCTTAGACAACCATAACATCAATACAAATTTTCACAAAAATTAAAAAAATTTGATGTAACATAAATTGTCTAGAGTCGCAGTTTGATAACCGCTAACAGCTAGTGGAAGAATGAGACAGTTAATATAAATAATAATTAACTTCAAACATATAAAAACTAATACACATTAATTTTTGATATGCCAAGTGTGTGATCTGCATTCATTTACTGCTAGTTTACTAACGGATTGATTTTGTCAAGTAGGTGAGAAGTTAGGTTCTAACTGGGCTTACTTAGCGATTGCTAACTTAGCTGGATTTCTGGATCTTACAGGCTTGACAGGTAAATTTTGAACCAGTAAGAGTTTATTAAGGTGTTAATCCAGATAGACTTCCTAAGCATAAATATATTGCTAAAGTAAAAGTTTGCTTAATAGAATTCAAGGTACTACGAGGTAAAGTATCTTTTCTTTACTTGTTTTGCAACTATGACAGTATTTTAAATTCATGTTGTAAAGATCAAAACCCTTACCATACTCAATTTTTTTCATTAGTATGACTTTTATTTTGGACAGTTCTTCTTTCCAGCTATTAGTCAAGTTACTTATAGAGCTCCAGAATTTGTATAACAATTCCTTTACTGACATAAGAGTTTACTGCTGTTATTATTTCTAAAATTTAAAAAACTGCTTATAAGCATAGAAATAAAACTAAAGCCTTCTAAGATCAAGCTTGCAAAAGAACCCTCAGCTCTACTTTTAATTGAGCTTCAGTAGAGGAATTTTATCAGCTTATTATTGTATTATATTTATAAATGATCATTTGCACAAATGTCATCAAGTTGTGATTTCTATCTTCTAAATTTCTTCATGACATAAGTAATGTGATAAAATTACATTATCATATTATTTATTTATAATACCAAGTGATACTATATTTATTCTTGAATAGTTTTACTATTCTTTACTACCAAGTCTAATCTAGCCTTGGTTTGATTCATTTAGAGCTTTGGTATCTTATGGAGACCAAATGATCATGTACTTCCAAGAAGTTTTTGCTCTTAGTACTATAGACTACATTCAAAAGAAAGAGTTGTTCTAGGGTGTAAATACTATTTGCTTCGTTTACACAATAATGATTTATAAACTAGCTCTTTATCCACTAGTGTTTGCATATAAACTAGTTCTAACAGCATAGACATGCATCATTTATGGTTATAAAAAGAAAAGGTCAATAGTGGTACTATCAACTCATGTTCAACAAATTTTACTATACTATTGATCTCTTCATAAAATGTTTTACTAAGAAGGATTATAAGATCTTTATAAAACAAGGATATCGATGCAATAAAATGTTTTGGTTCATTACCAACGGAGATTCCAAGGTTTATAATATAAGGTTTATCGATACAACAAAAACCTTGTTCTTTAACATAGCTTGACTTCATATTTTATCATTGAAATGATATGTATTGACTTTGTACATTATATTATCATTGTGGTCACTAGTTAAATTATTAACAATAATTTGGTTCCCGACAATGCAGTGGAAACTATACAACTCGACCCACTGTGGACTGAATAATTTGGTGGGCACGTGGAACATCCACCACCGTGCAATGCATGATTTAAAAGCTCACTATGCAACCCTACTTCTCATTCTTCATCGAGGGTTTTGGTCTTTGCACAGTCTGGTTTTACTACGGCCATAAGAGGCTCGTTTTCCCTCATTTTATAGCTCCATCATGTGTATAATGAAGTGTTGTCGTTCTAATATGAGGTTGAAGATATTTACAGCTCACTTTTGGTTTTCTTTCTACCTGCAATACGCTGCCGTGAGGATAGTGTTACTCTGTCAGTAGTTTTTAGTGTTGTTTCCTTTTGTGGCCATTGCCATAGCTTACTCCTGCTCCAGTCGTCAGTGTAGAATGTATTGTGAGCCCTGTCGCCTCTGTCTCAGGTGAGCACAAGGGTTTATGCTTTTTGTGGTGCTTGTTAGTTCCTCCTTGCTTCCAGGTAAAGAATTCATCTTATAAATGTTGCAAACTTCTAGTTACAGTTTTTAATATCAGAATTAATAACTTCTAACTAAACCCTGTGGATTTGTTTGCAGGAATACAGTTCGAAAACAAGCTTGGAAGGATTCGCTTCAACGTTGGCTAACCTCTTGACCAACGGGTAAGCCCCAGTTAAAACGTGGCAACTCCCTTCTTGGCAATGGTTAGGGAAAAGGGCTTTCAATTGGGAAGAAAAATACAACCTCGGTTCCTCCAGTCTTTGGATGTTTGGTCTTCAGTTTTAAATTTAGTTTTTCGTTATTAAACCCTTGCCTATAGCAAGGTGGCTCTGGCCTCGATGTCGTGACTTGTATTACCCTTTTCTTGTCTTATAAAAGGTATAATGAAGGTTTTAATAACTTAACTGTTAGTTTTGTTTTCAAACCCACGCCACGATGCTAGGTACACCGGCCATGAGCTGGGTGTTGTAATTTGGTTAAGTTTTCAGCCTTACGGCCTGTCAATGTAATACATTGGGTTCTTAAGAAAGATTTTACTTCGAGCTCAGTCTCGTTTTTGCAGTAATCTTGTAAATTATGACTATGTGTACGTTAGGGTTTTTTTCCTATTCAACTGTTAATGAAGAACATTACTGTCTAAATATTTTTAATAAATAGATATTATTATTATAAAGACTGTAACTCAGTCGTAGTGTGTAATTTATAATATTAACTTACTTGTTCAGAATATACAAGCTAGGGTTTTCCTGAAATGAAACCCTTGTCTAAATAAGTTCTTCAACTTATTATTAATTAGGTTCTGCTACTTGTTAATTCGGTTAAATTATTATTACAAGTGTATTGTGATATTTTTAACTTGTAACTGTACATTGATTTCAGAAAGGACTATAAACAGTCTATAATAGACTAATTGTTTATTTACATAGTTATTCATGTAAATGGATTGCAGCTTAAATGTTTTTATTTATAATAATTAAATAAAATGGTTACGGTTCTGACCCTGAAGTTTTACCTTTTCAGGTATAAGACTGTCTGATAATTATAAAATAGTTTCTACATGGGTAAATATTTAGTTTTATACTAGTTATTAATTATATTTTCATTGTTTTTATTTACTAAACTGTCAGGTAGAATTTACTCAGAGTTCTTGAAAAGATATGGCATAGATTCTGTAACTCAGTTTACTCTTTATAATTTAAGTACTTTTAATATAACCCTATTTAGTTTATAATAAATATTAGTCTTAGATTTAGTTGATACTGTTAGAAAATAAACTATGTGATTAGTAGCTCATTTATCTGCTTAACTGTATGTAAACATTGAAACTCTAATGTGGTTTTTCTGCTGCATTTCATTCAGTTACTAAGTGAAAACAGAGAAATATAAACATATCATAACATGGTTTAACCTCCCTAATATTTTAACATGAATAAAATTATTCTACTGTCTGTAAATACACAATCTTATCTACTAAAACATTCTCTTATCTACTTAAACATTATACCTGTGCTAGAGTATTGCCTGGTTTTCCAGGTGTGGAAAAACACAGTCTAGAAATTATTCCATTCAAATACATTACTTTTCTAAATCAAGTTCATTTCTTCAATCATTTAAAAAGACTACTAGATTCTAACATTCTACAAACTAAATCTTTAACATTCATATATCAATCAAACTTAGATACTAACTCAGTAAAACAAAATAATGTAAAACCTGTTTAAGACAAACAACAACAATGTTAGGAGGCCATTCCTCCCTACCAATCTCCTATTGAGTGATCAAACAGCGCTTCCTCAGGACTCCCGATCCTGTTCCTGGTCTTCTTGGTTGAGAACTGGTGGAGAATGCAAATAGTAGACTAGTCCAATATCTCAGTAAAACACCCTGCTCTCAGCAGTAAGATATTTCAGCTTAAAAGCTGCACTAGATCAATCAACAGTTATCCCCTCAAACACTTTCCACAATTCCCTTCCATTCAATTTCTCTGAAATACATTCATTCACCCGAATGATCACTTCTCTAGAATGAGTAGCCTCAGCTCTCTTCAATGGGAATTTTTATAAAGATTGCCTAGGTATTTTGGGTCAGTTTTCATTAATTGAGCCACCTGCTCTGATTCCACTTTCTTGGGGAATCATGACCCCAAATGTAGGGAGGTTTCCACCTGCAACAATTGGAAGTGGTTTGAGGATGCTGCCACATGTCAGTTTGCTCTCCACCCAGTCTCCTCCACCAATTTGACCAATAAACACTCTTTTAACATCTCTCCTAAGCTATTGTCTCCTCCTTTATTTATTTATAAATAAAATATTCAAAATTACATTAAATATCCTTGACTCTGCTGAGTCATCAATTACAACTTAGCATAAAATTTAACATATTGTCTTCAAATAATATAAAAATATATAAAATTGTTTTTGCAAAATTGGGGCATGTGACACAAACAGTTTTTCCTCCTAAGGGGATAGGAAAATGAGGAAGGATCCCTAAATTAGGTGCAATAGGTATTCTATTAAAATCCAGTATCTAGTCGAAAGTTGGCACAAGTTGAGGAAAACCTAGAGCTCTCCAAGCAGTTGAGGATAGAATCCTAACAAAATACCCTTCATCTACAATAGTGTGAAGCATGCTCCTAGAAATAACTTGCACAAATATCTGGAAAGGAACACTCGAAGGACTACGAGATTCTATTAGATTACTCCAATCAAATGAAATAACCTCAGTACTTGGAGAGGTTTCTGTTGAAATATATAGGATTTCCCCTTGTATAGAACAATCAGAACTAAATACGAAAACTTAAGATGTTTTCATTTCACTCTCAACTGGAAGAGAGGGACAAGACGAAGACTATGTCAAAGTGACTACTTCAGTGTTAGCACTCTCAGGTGGAGAAGTGGCATAAGGTGGAGAAGACAACAACTCAACCACTTTAACTTCACTCTTCAAAGGAAGAGTGGGATCAACAACATATGGAACCGAATTGACCACTTGGTCAACCAGTGGGAGATCAAGAGACAGCTTACGATAACATGTTGGAAGTCATTGACAAGGAACAGTAATATCTTCCAACTTTTAAGCTTCATCCATGTGAGGACAAAGATAAGTAAGGTGCATATCCTTACATAACAAGCAATCATTTTCTAACTTTTCCTTTCTAGCTCTTAATCACAGAGTCACTGGTTGATGGGGTATCATCAATATGATGACCGGAGGTCGATGACACAAGGTGTTGGGAATCACTAGACCACACTTCCAAAACTTGGGAAATACCAAGGCAGTCCTTTAGAAGGTGATCGCCCTTACAAATCCTACAAGGAAATTTTGTCTTACGAGTAGTTTTGGTAGGTATTTCAACACTCTCACTAGGAAGAGTAGTTGGTGTTGGAATATAATAAACCCACTCATAAAATAATTAATCATTATTTGATTAATTTCCTACCCACTAGCTTAGATAGTTGGCATCCACTTGCACCTTAGAGTCAACACTTGCCATCTATATCCCAGGAATGAATTATTTCTGATTCTGGGTCGATCTTGACCACTTTATGGCCATCTAGAATTGGTAACTACGCTTTACAACAGATTCTACTTTATTATGCTTTTTTTGCTTTATCCTGCTTTTCTATGGATAAGGTAAAGCTAGTCAACTAGGAAACTGGCATCTTTTGTTGCCAACACATCCTCCATTATTTTCTCTCCATATTCTAGGATTAGCAAGTCTTTCCTTCACTCATCATCACTCACACATGCTATTTCTAATTCGTGAGGTGCCTGGTAGATTGGGAAACTGCTTTAGCCAACTATGGGGTTTATCATAATTAGTAAGCCTGCTTTATGAGCTAGCTTGAGTTTTCTTCTAGCAACTTCTTTTTCCTTTATAAGGATGTATTACCTATGTAATAATATCAATTATCATTTACTGATCGTTCATTAATGTGTGTTCATTAATTCTTCTTCTTCTCTCATTATGCTAATTCTCTACAATTCTCTGTGAGGTTAATTGTGTGCCTAGATTCTTAGCCTGTTTATGAAATTCCTTATGCCATCAAGGATTTAGAATTTCTACATGGTATCAAAGCTGAGGATATCAAATCTATACATGATATCAAATCTTTGAGAGTTCATTAATTAATCCTCCTTTTCATATTTGCAGGTTTATTTTGCAGTTTCAACTTCGAATGGATTCAAGAGTATCAGTTCCTCTTCTTTCTCCATTCACAAGCTATTCAGAGTGGAAATTGAAGATGATTTCATATCTAAAGAGACAATGTCTCTATGAGATATCTGTTGGAGCTAGTGAAGAGTCTTATGAAGAGCCAAGTGACAGGTTGAATGATTATGATAGAGCAATTGGAGCTATTTGTCTAGCTATCTCTCCAAGCATGCGCTACCTTATTGATTCTGTTGAATACCCAAAGGATCTCTGGACAACATTGGATAGAGTTTTGGGAAAGGACAACGAGGATCCTTCTAGCTATGTGGAGAGTGCCTCTAGCTCCTGAATGATTTCTCTCTCTCAAGATGTCTCGACTTCTACAGTCTCTGATGAATTTGATCATGAGGAAGAAGTTTATCATACAGTTCATGTTGCTACTACTTTCTTTGATTCGAATGCTTCCTCTTTTAATCAAGAAGAAAATATTGAAGAGCCATCTTTTTCTGTGTCTCTTGAAGTAGAAGATCTTGATTCATCTTCTTATGATGTTGTTGATGAAAAATAAGTGACTAATGGAGCTGCTATTTCTATCGATGATTCACTCACACATTTAGTGTTCTATATGTCTTCTATCATGGATTCAGAGATCCATATGCCAGACCTCTCACACTTTGTGCATGCCTCTCTTCTTGATGGTGCACAACCCAGTGACTTCCAGGATGTTTTCTTAGCCAAATAAAGTTCTTTTAGTGTCTTACCACTTACCATGCTTGATCCCATGCGCTTCTGCAGCTCCACCTTTGTTCTTGGCACTCATTCTCAGAGCCTCCTTGAATATTTTGAACATCACTATCTTTCCTCCTCTCATACTTCTACCATAGAGGATTCTTTACCAGTATATTCCCGGAGTCTATTGTTGTGCTTATTTGTGATCTCTTGGATTCTTTGGAAGCTGGATCAACCCTTGGAGCCCATGCATTCACACTCTTTGATCCTATATCTTCTCTATGTTCCTACATGATCACTTGCACACATCCTCTCTGTGTAACTAAAGATGGAGACATTATACATTTGCTTGGACAGTTATTTCACCTATCTGGAGCTCATTTCATCTCTACTAGTTGGAAGTTCAAGTCATCTCATCATCTTGGAGCTAATTACAAGTCTCAAAATCCTTCATTATCTCCTTCACATCATTGGATCTCAGTTGTTCTACATGGTCCTAGTTTCCATCCTGCAGTTGTCCTTGATCCAGGTGAGCAAATTTATCTTCTTCCCAAGAAGATGATTCCTCCAGACATCGGAATTTTGTTTGGAGCAGCAGTTCAGCATTTTTGGCAATGCTTTTCATGTCCTTTCTTGAGGGAGGATTTTCCCCTTGAGGTTTTGCCTCTTTCCTCATTTCTTTGGACAAGATAAATTGTAAAAGGGTGAACATAGCTTTGTTGTTGGGCCCTATATGCATATATATTTCTGATTAGTTCAAGGATATCATCATAAAGTCAGGCTTAAAGGGGGGGTGTTGGAATATAATAAACCCACTCATAAAATAATTAATCATTATTTGATTAATTCATACCCACTAGCTTAGATAGTTAGCATCCACTTGCACCTTAGAGTCGACACTTGCCATCTATATCCCAGGAATGATTTGTTTCTGATTCTGGGTTGATCTTGACCACTTTATGGCCATCCAAAATTGGTAACTGTGATTTACAGCAGATTCTTCTTTATTATGCTTTATCCTGCTTTTATGTGGATAAGGTAAAGCTATTCAACTAGGAAACCGGCATCTTTTGTTGCCAACCCATCCTCCATTATTTTCTCTCCATATTCTAGGATTAGAAAGTCTTTCCTTCACTCATCGTCACTCACACATGCTATTGCTAATTTTTGAGGTGCTTGGTAGATTGGGAAAGTGGTTTAGCCAACTATGGGGTTTATCATAATTAGTAAGCCTGCTTTATGAGCTAGATTGAGTTGTCTTCTAGCAACTCCTTTTTCCTTTATAAGGATGTATTACCTATGTAATAATATCAATTATCATTTATTGATCATTCATTAATGTGTGTTCATCAATTCTTCTTCTTCTCTCCTTATGCTAATTCTCTACAATTCTCTGTATAATTCTCTGTGAGGTTAATTGTGTGCCTAGATCCTTAGCCTATTTATGAAATTCCTTATGCCATCAAGGCTTTAGAATTTCTATAGTTGGTTGATACTCAGTCAGTATTTTTCCTTGATTCTTCTTAATATTCCTTTTCTTCTTCTTCTTATTCACATGATTACTAGTACTACAACTTTCAACTAGCGAAGAGGGAGAAAGGGGAGAAGACACATCTGGCGAAGAAGATGGAGGATTCGCATGAGGTTGGTGTTCTCATGAAGGAGAATTAATATCCAAGAGACAAGGTGGGTTTGTAATCATCAGGATAAAGAATAACCATACAGGTAATCCTATAGTCAATCCAGGAAGACTCAAAGTGTCCATGAGAGGAGGACCAACATTTCCAAATGAATAAAAAACAAAAGGTTCCCCTTGAGAGGGGATCTCTCGGTTGGTAGTACCAAAAGGCATAGCCATAGCTATATAACAAATCTATCTCTCTTTCTAAGAATTTTAACTATACATGAAACAAGCGCTAATAAATCTAAAGCAATAATCAAACATGTGAAAGGAGTGGATAAAAAGTCAGGATCCTCACGGGGTTGTCAAACCATCACAACTCGCTATATACTGCAGGGTCCAACAGTAGAGCGCGACAAGGAGGATTGGGACCATACCCTTGCTTGAATACCCAACTACCTGGACAATACGTGCGTAGTAATCTCCCCGAGTGTTGTTCTCGGTGTATTGCAATGAAAGGATAGTAAAAGGGCTGTGGTCACATGGTCTCATGATCCCTAAAAGTGTCTCCTGATATACATAAGGTACGTGGAAGCTCCCCTCAATAGTAGTGTTTTCTAATGAACAATAGTTCGAAAGGGGCCTTATGATATACCACTGAGTATGTGAAGTACCTTTCGATATACCACAAGGGTACGTGAAAGGTTGTTCGATATACCAAAAATACGTGGAATAACCACACGATCCTCGAGATGCATTGCAGGAAAATAACGATAGCTCCTACATTTAAAGACATTGGAACACGTCTCTAACCTAACACACAAATTACTAAATATTTTAGACTTAAACTAGTGCTTAATTTTATATTGTACAGTTAACTGAATGCATGGAAAGTTCAACCCTACTCAAAACCATGCAAATATGAGTATGCAAGTCTTTTCCATTCAATGAAAACTATATATGGAAAGGAAAGAGATCTTTTATTTTCCTGAAACAAGGATTAAAATATAAACACAATATTTCAATAACCCACACAATTCAACGCTCAAATTCCAAAGAAATCAAACCAAAACCAAAACATACACACGAAAATGAAATGAAAATTTTCCAATTCCAATGAATACTATCTACAGAAAGGAGCAAGAGGTTTCAAGCAAAGCAACAAATGTAAAATCCAATGAAAGAAACATAAACTCTTATTTGAATGCAAAGAGCATATAAATCAAAGGAACTACAGAATATACGATTCCTCCCCCCCCCCCCCCCCGCTTCATTTTCATAAAAAAAATACACTTCATTTTCATCAAATATAAGCCAAAAACATTCATAAATTATAATACAAATGCCAATTTTCAAAATCAAATTGGGATTAAAACCCTACCTGGCACTGCTGGTTGATAGCAGAGTACAGAGCATTATTGATCCAACAGCGCGCTTTGCCAACACGAACAGAGCGGTAGCACCGCTCTCTGTCCACTAGATTAATGAGGTGGTCGACTCTTGCCTATGAAGAAGGTGTGGTGGCCACTCTTACAAACGACCCAGGTGCAGTGACGCTTTTAGATTTCAAAAAAAGACAAAGGGAAAAAAAGAAAATGTTAATGCTCAAGTACTGTCATCAAATAACAATTAAAAGCAAGGAAATAAAGCATATAAGGTAGATTTGGGTATATCTAAGCAGATCTAATCAATCTCAAATCAAATCCAACTAAACAGCTAGTAGATATGATCAACTAAGAAAATGAACTTCAAAGCAAGGAAAGAACCAAGAATAACCAAAATTTCTAACACTCTCCCCAGCATGGTTGCCAGTTTTGTGAACATAAATACCCACCTTCTGCGGACAGAAGTTGTTTCCCTAGCATGAAACATTCAAAGCTAGAACAAAGGAGTAACAACAACTAAAATAGATTCCCCTAAGATCAAATACATGGCTGGAATGAACTCTTTTACCTGTCACAACCTGTGGTAGGTTGTCTTTTGAAGTGTTTGATCTCCACAAATTACCCTACAAAAACCAAGAATAACCAAAATTTCTAACACTTTCCGCAACATGGTTGCCAGTTTTGTGAACATAAATACCCACCTTCTGCGGACAGAAGTTGTTTCCCTAGCATGAAACATTCAAAGCTAGAACAAAGGAGTAACAACAACTAAAATAACGACCCCTAAGATCAAATAGATGGCTGGAATGAACTCTTTTACCTGTCACAACCCGTGGTAGGTTGTCTTTTGAAGTGTTTGATATCCACAAATTACCCTACAAAAAAGAACACAACAAAACATATACAAGATTAAAGTACCAAGTTCAATCTATGATCCTATGCCGATGACTAAGGAGTTCAACAATGAAAGAAGTGATTCATACACAATATCATTCATGAGAAAGAAAATTTTATTGCATAAATTAAATAGAGAGAGAAATTACAACCAAAATCCATAGTGTCGAGAAGTCTCTTCTCAAGCAAAACCTTTCCTCCAAAGCTTCAAACTTGTCTACCAAATGCTCACTCTCCTTGGCTAGATTTGACCATATTTTTTATGTTGTAGCATAATATTCCTCCCTTTACCCATGGAGGGTGAGCCAATACTTATAGCCATGGGAGAATAAGGAAGTTTGAGAATATTATAGTTGAGGTGGAGGGGAGATCCTACATGGATGGATCTCGAGCCCGAGTGGTCCAAGAGTCTAGGGATGAGGTTGCCATGAAACCAAGCTTCGAGAAGCTTCGTGAAACTTCTCTTTTTACCTTTAAAACTCGAGCACCTCTCTTTGTCAACTAAGACACAGTATTACCAAAAGTGCACTGCTCATTGTATGAAGGCACGTGATGGTGGAACAGCTTGTTGTTTAAGGTAAAAAGGTGGTACACATAGGAGTAACGCGCATTTTCCACAAGGAAAGTGTGGTGGTGGACAAAGTTATGAAATCACTAATCCTGGCCCAATTGCAACTTCACAACTTGAGGTTTTCAGGCAAATTCTGATGTTTGGTTCTCGTGGGAGGATGATGATGAGAAATGTGTGTAACACTATAATCCAGTAAGGGGTGGCATTTCGTACTAGGGATTTGTGGACCATCGTGATTCTCTCTACAATATTAAGGGCATGGCTAAAGGAGTGATAAATGGGTGCATATTCCTTATTAGGGGGTGCTCTTTGTATTCATTGTTAGAGGAACTAAATGTGGATTCAAAGAGCATTATTTTTTCTTATATTTTTTGGGAGGAGGGTCATGATCCTGGTATAGGGTCCTTGTATATCGCGATTCTGGAATTTTATTCTATGAAAATGGTATTAGTTTTAAGAAGTTACTCAGTTTGTCTCTTTCTTTGTTTAATTGTTGGCATTTTTTACAATCCTTGGTATTGTGTATGTCTTGTTTGCAGTACTTATTGAACCAAAAATCTACTTTGGGATCAATATGGTATTTCACATTACTTATCTTCGTGAGACAACATGATGGTTTCTCCAAATAGGATTAAAAATTCCATTTAAAGAAGGCAATAGGACTTTGGATCCATTAAAAAGTATCAAAGGGGCATATTGAGTGGTTATCACAAACCCATAACAAGTTATCAGGAACTGGAAGACTATCAATCATCAGTATTAGTTCACTTGGTCTAAGTCAAAGACGGTTTTAGTGTTTGGGTTTTGGATTGGTCAGTCCTTGCTCATTGACTTTTGGTTAGTAGTGTTAATTTAATTTTATATTGATATTTTTCCCAAGCCTATTATCAGCCTCAAGACATTTTATGGCATCCATTAAAGCCACAATTCCTAACTAAATTATGTTTGTACATAATAAGTTTCAATTCGGCCTTGTTTGGATTATTCCAGGCTCCTTAAATTTTGGTTTTTGGTTTAGCGAGGAATTAGGTCTATCAATCGTCCTTGTATTATTTTTAAGTTAGAAAACCCTACCATATCAACAAATACATGTCAAGGTTGATTAATTTATATTTCATTAAGTATAAGAAAATTTTGTGAAAAATCTAAGATTGATCCTTGCACTATTAGGTATACTCCATGTGCGTAATGGACTTCACAACACATAAAAGGAATTTTGTTACATTTTAAAAAATCCAATGGTTTTACCTTCTATTTATTGGGAAAATATTTTGAGTGAACCCTCATTCACCTAATTCCAAGCTATTATACCTAATTTATGAAAGGCACAAATTGCATATATCTTAGTTGGCCAAATTTTATAGTTGTGACTTTTTGTATAAATTATGTTTTACATCATAACCAGAGAGAAAAATAGTCCTATTTTTGAGCTTCTTTTGTTGAGAATGAACTTTCATAAGTTCAGGATTAGTTTTAATAAACATTTTGGTTGTAAAGGTTCATGGTTTAAAAAGCAACATTGATAGGAACTGCAACAAAAAATTAGAATTTTCAAGTTCTAAGTTACCTCAATACATTTCCAATGACACTCCATTTTCCTCATTTTGATATTGGATGGATCCTCACAACTGTCACAATTCTCTAAACTAGTTTGAAGTGTCTAGTCTATGCAACTTGCTTGGATGGGATTTTGTGCAATTGACTCAATAATTGCCAGGTTTGAATAAGATATTCTATTGAACATCATTGAAGTAATCATTGGTATCTTTCCAATGATACTTTATTTTCCTCATTCTAACACCGTATGGTTGATTGGAAACCTTTGCAAAATAAGTCCCTTGAGGGTGTTAAAATATTGTAACTTCAAAGGATATTCTAAATGTATTTTACCGATGTACCCCAAGGGAGATGTTATTATTCCTCGATCGTGATGTTATTATTATAATTGGTCATCGTAGAGTCGTGAGGTAAAACCTCCATTGTAAGTCAGCTCAATAGTACCCCAATGAATAATATAAATTATTATTTTGAGTCTTCCTAGGTGAAGTCGACCCAGTCAGTTTAGTGGGGCTGATTTGTTAGGGTGAAAGTCAAGTAACTTAAAGTGCATAAATAGAGGATCTGTGTTCCTCATTACAACACAGACTCACTCACTTGTGTAGCGCATAGGAGAGAGAGAGAGACATACTAGGAAGTATGAGAATACATGTTTTGGGGTTTTATCTTATACATCTTCTATAGAGGAAGTTTTGTTGGGTTTTCTTCCCCTTGAGGGTTTCCCAGGATAAATATTGTGTATATCTTGTGATTGTGTTTCGTTCAGTGATTCTGCATATGCTACTATTGTGAATTTGTATTAAAAACTAATGATATCTAGCTAAGCATATTAAATCTTAACTTGGTATCAGAGCTATCCTAAATAGAACAACTTTCACAAGGTCAAATTCTCTCTCCTCCCCCTCCAGAAGAAATTAGGGTTTCTGCAAGTTTGGAATTTTGAAGATATCCTTGCATAGAAATTTGCACCTACCTAGAGCACATCTACTGAGCCCATGATCGAATTTTTTGGGTGGTTGAATCTCTGGGAAATCCAAACCCTAGTTTGGCTCTAAACCAAAAAACTGCAGAAAACAAGAACCAGAAATTCTACAAAAATTGGAACCTTGCAAGTAATATTTGAAGGGTGAAGATTTGGGATCTCCAGAAATCAAGTGGACCAACCAACTTGCCTCATTCAAGCGCATCTCCTAGTAAGGTAAACTTTTCATTTTGAGAACTTTCAATTTTTAGTGACCTCATGGATAGGATGCCCCCAAGCAGTAAGCTTGAGGATAAATTGGAAGGCATAGAAAATTTCCTAGCATGGAAGTATAGGATTGGTCTCATTCTTAAAGAGAATGGTATTGAGAAGTACATCGAGGATGAATTTGTAGAACCAAAATAATATGAAGCTAAGGATAAGCATGAGCAAGACCTAATCAAGCCAATAAGGATCATTGTTGATTCTATCAAAAAACACTTGATGCCTCAAGTGTCGTCTAAGAAGACACCAAAGAAAATGTATGATGCACTTTCCAGAATGTATGAGGGAAGGAACATAAGCAGAAAGATGTACCTCCCAGAAGTACATGAAGAGTATGTACCTCCTAAAAAGGTAGAAGTTGAACCCTCTCCTAAAATAATAGCATCTGATGATCATGATATGCTAGAACCTTAGGAACCCCATACTATGGATATATCTCGAAAGAGAAAACCTGCTTGGGTAAGAGAAATCATACAAGAAGCAGAAAAGTATGGAGCTCCAGAAGGCTCCACAAGAACAAGAAAAATATCAAATCCATTCTCCAATTATGTAGATTTGATGTGTGACCTTGTAGATCAAGAACCCACTAGCTACGAGGAATTTGAACAAAAGAAAGACTGGGTGGAAGCAATGACGGAAGAATACTAGTCAATAATCAAGAATGATGTTTGGGATATATTAGCCAAACCAGAAAACAAGAGTGTGGTATCTTCGAAACGGATCTACAAGATAAAAAATGCTGCTAATGGAAGTATTGAAAAGTACAACGCAAGATTTGTGGCTAGAGGATTCTCTCAGAAAGAGGGGATTGATTATGAAGAGAAATTTTCTCCAGTATCATGGTACACTTCCATCAGACCATCATGGCACTTGATTCCATGATGAAGTGGGATCTACACCATATGGATATAAATACCACCTTCCTAAATGGTATGATTGAGGAAGAGGTTTACATCGAACAACCACATGGATTCGAAGTCGAAGACAGAGTGACTCATGTCTGTAAGTTGAAAAAGGTTATGTATGGACTGAAGCAAGCTCCTAGTGCTTGGTATCGTAGAATAGATAGATTCTTGACAAGCTTGGGCTTTACCAAAATTAAATATGATCCTAACCTTTACATGAAGATTATGGATGATGAACCTGTCATACTATTCATGCATGTGGATGATTTATTTCTAACGGGAAATGGGAAACAGATCACAGAAAGAAAGAAGAAGCTAGTCCAAGAATTCGAGATGAAATATCTTGGATTGATGCATTATTTCCTCAGGCTGGAAGTGTGGCATATCCAAAAGGAATATTTCTAAACCAGGGAAAGTATGTAGTAGAAATATTGAAAATATTTGATATGTTGGATTGTAAATCCATGGACACCAACCTGAAGTTGTTATCTGATGAATCGTCATAGTTAGTGGATATGACTTAGTACAAATATATGACTCAGTACAGATATATAATTCCATATATATATGCTTTGTTGTGAACACCTTAAGTCAGTTTCTAGTTAAACCTATACGGGTTTATCTAGTTAAACCTAGACGGGTTCACCTAATAGTTGCAAAGCATGTGATGAGGTACCTAAAAGGTATGATAGGATTTGGACTATACTCTATTAGAGATCCTGACTACAGATTGTATGGATATACGGATTCAGATTGGGAAGGAAGTGTCGCAGACATAAAGAGCACCTTAGGTGGATGTTATTGCCTGGGATCTTCCATGATCTCATGGTTTAGTAAGAAGCAGTCTAGTGTTTCTCTTAACACGGCTGAAGCAGAGTACATAGCAGCTTGCTTTGCTAGTTGTGAAGCGATATGGCTTCAGAAACTGATGTCAGGTTTATTTTAGATGGAGTTGGATACCACAGTGATTCTTTGTGACAACTACAGTTGTAAAAGATGACAGAGAATCCTAAGTTCTGTGATAAATCAAGGCACATAGAAATCTGATACTTTTATATAAGGGATATGGTACAAAAGGAAGATATAAAGCTCCAGTATGTGAGTATCGATGAGCAAGTTGTTGATGTACTGACCAAGCCTCTATCTCGAGTAAAGTTTGAATATTTTTCATGAAAATATTGGTGTAGTCAAAAAATACGTTCCTCGCAAGGAGGAACAGTGATGATACTACAAATTCTCCTTGCAAGAAGGAATGATGAATATTTGGACTCTCTTCGAAAAGGAGGAACAAGTCGAAGATATGGACTCTCCTTGGAAAGTAAGAACAAGTCGAAGATATGAAATCTTTTCAGACAAAGGTGGAGCAGGTTGATAATATGGATCCTCCCTGGAAATCCAAACGAGAGGCACTGCCTAAAACTAATTCTAGAAGACCACATACCCATCCTACGAATAATGTTAGGTTGAATGCAAAGGTTGCAATGGATCCTTCTTTCAAGAAATATGTTGTTATAGATGTTGAAATTAGTTCAGATGAAGAGGGATAATTGTCCATTAAGATAGAGAATCACATGTCCCAAATTTTAACAGACATTGAGAAGGGATTGCAAGTTATGGCATAGATGCTTGGTGATAATTATAGTGACCATAAAAACTTTGAGACGGGGCATGAGGCATGGGATATTTCTCTAGGTTTGTTTTTCCTAATCAATTTGAAGGAAACATAGGATGATACTACAAGTCTTTCTTTTTCATAAAATATAGACTCTAAGTAAATATAATAAGAATGTGTAAAGGAGGTAATGGTATAGGAACCTATTACAAAATCTGAGCCAAAAAATACTAAGTTGAAGAAGGTAGCAAAGATTCGGATAAAAGTGAAAAAAATAAGGAGTGGAATGAGCATTTAAAACATGCAAGTATTTCGATCAAAAAGGAAAATCAAGAAAATAGGAAGAACCTGGAAAAACTTGTTGTTAAGCATAATCAGTTGTGTGATTGGGCTCAGAAAGTTGTGAAAAAAAAGAAGTAGCATGAAAAGAACAGTGAGCAACATAAACAAAATGAGAATATCCCTAAATTAAATAAAACTCTTTAGAGGAAACATTTTTAAGAGAAGAATGAGCATCAATCATTAGGAAAAATCAATATCCTAGCAAATGCAATACAAGATGTATAATTAATCCTTTGGGTAGTTCTTTGGAAAGTAGTTCATTTTTAGTCAGTGTCAATCAGAAGGAAGTCAACAAGATATTTTGGAATCACTTTGGATCAATATCAAAATAGACTATCCATTGCCACCTACAGGAAGTTTTCAAGTTTAGGTAGCACTTTTCCGATGTTGCAGGAAATTATGGGAGTAAATATTTTGCAAATTTCATGTTAAAAATCATAAAATCGGTTGTAATATTTGCTTCTATTTTTAGTTATAAAATAACATCTGATCCACCATTTTGGGATCATGATTATGTTATGGAAATATGATGTATCTATAAAATGAAATAAAATATTGTAAAATGGGGTTGGAGAGTACAGAGGTTTGAGAGAGAGATTTGGAATTTTTTTGTAAAGAGAAAGTTAGTTACTATGTTATATATGATGATCAAAAACTCCTGTATCTTGATAAATGGACTATGAAACTTTTGTATCCAAGTCTTTGCTACTTATTTGAATATGAATGCAATATTAGCTTAGCTTAGATTGTCTTTAGATTATGGAAACTTTTATGGTAAAATGTTTATTGTGAATGCTTATGGTCTGTTGTTGTGTTCAAGTTTCGTGTGCTTTCTTTAGAATGTTATTATGGATGAAAGTAACATTTTTATGGATGTATGGGGACGATCAATCTGTGAAACCTGTATTTTAATTACTTGCTCTAATTTCTTGGTTGAAATATACTCATTATGATAGTTGTTTCTTGAGTTTCTTTCGTTTGATTATTAAGTGTTACAAAGTCTAGTGTGATCAACTAGCTAGAGTTTTCCTACGTATTGACCTAAATTACTCAACCTAGTCTTAACCAAACCATGAAATATTGAGGTGCCTAAACTCTATATTATGATAGTCTAGTGTAGACTTTAGGACTAAAATCTTTTGGCATTGTTGTTGGGGACAAAATTGAACATATTTTCTATGGGCTTAATATTCAATGTTTTAATATGGTTTTTGAAGGTGAACAAAGATTAGTGTTTTGGTTTAAACTATACATATTTCACCTAGCAACTCTACTAAGAATTTTTGGCTTCAGAAAGGATTGGAACAAGAGTGAATCCTCAATCTCCCAATGTTTCAACTAAGTCAGATCTAGAGAAGTTGTTGAGAGGAATAGGGCTTCAAGCTAAACCAACAACATTATCTTCACTTACTTCTAAGAAGTCTAAAACTATTTTTGGTAAAAAGATAGAAAATGAAGAGATTGCTTTCCTTGATACTCTCTTGAAACATATAAAACCTTTTTCTGAAGAATAAAAGAAACAAATTTTGTCATTTTCTATACCTGCACCTCAAATCAAAGAACCTGAGAGTGACATTGTTGCTTTAAATATTTTTGTTAATCCAATTGCGTTAGAAGAATTTTCCAATCCTTAGGAAGCTAATTTTGAAAAGTTTGTGATACCTATATCAATCCCTAGTATAGTATCTCCTCTTCAAGCTAAAACAACATCTTCTTTAGTGAATGTAAATCAGCGGCCTAATAGGATGGATTTTATCATTGCTACAATATATGCACCTTTCATTTTGCCTCAAAACTTAAATTCCTTCCCTCTTGGAGATTATTTGAAATATATACCTAGGTTCAATGGTGAAGTGAAAGTCATGGCAGAAGAGCATCTAACAACATTTTATAGTTTTGCAGATAACCATAAAATTGAACATGCTAATGTGTGTATCAGTTTGTTTGTTCAAATTTTAGATAGAGAGGTTAGAATATGGTTTCAGGAACTTCCTACAAATTCCATTACTGAAATTGATGATCTTGATCACGTTTTATTGTGGCAATGGAGTGATAACGAGGACTATTTATATTATATCACTGAATTTGAGTCTTTAAAGAAGAACTATGGAGAGACTGCTTCTAACTTTACTGAAAGGTTTAATAAGATGTATATAAGGATCCCTGCTGAAATAAATACAACCTAAATCTTTGCTAAGTTGACTTATGCAAATGCTTTTGATGTTGAATTCTCTTTATTGTTAAGAGACAGAAGTTCAGTCACCCTGATAAATATGCAAGAGACTGCTCTTAAAGTTGAATCAAACATTTTAGCAACAAAAAACTTTAAAGGTAAGTTGATGATGGAGACAGTGATAGGAGGATACAAAAAGATGAAAATAAGACGTGGGGATCCAGTTCAAAATCATCTAGTAAAATTGAGGAAATGACCAAGATGATTAAAAGTTTATCATCAAAGATTGATATGCTGTAAATGGAAACTAAGAATTTCAATAGGCCTACTCAGGAAGGTGGTAATCGAAATCCTAATCAGTTTAGGAGACCTTTCAATCCATAGGTCTCACAAAGAGAAAGGAGTAATGATGATAACCAAAAGTTTCAGCCTCCTTTATAGAACAATCTTATTGATAAAGTTGATGAATCTTGTGAGATTGAAATGGAAGAGTTAGATCAAGAAATAAATCATGTTGAAGGTGAGCCATCTCTTAGTTATTTGACACAATTTTATTATCAATATGCTTTGGGCTTTAATTAGGAAATTGGAGATATTTTTTAACATAATGCATCAGAGTCAAGACATTCCACTGATATCCTTCAAGCTAGTTCTTAAATAAAGTATGATTTAAGGCCTATATCAAAGAAAATTTATAAGGATGATAATAAGAAGGTTGTTATCCTAGTAAAGAAGGTATTAGAAAATGGGTCTAAGAAGAAGTAGGATCAAAAAAATAACAAAGACAGGGATGTGGAAACTAAAGATAGATATAAGTATTTTACTTATTTCAATTTAGAGAATTAGATAAGTAAAATCAAAAAAATTATCCCTTTAGTTGAATTGTTAAAAATCAATCCTATAGAGACTTTGTTCTTAAGTTTTTACAACCTCCTGTAAATCCAGTACTTTTAGATAATGTTGATATGTAGGATTAGAACCCTACCATTTTTTTGGTCCTAATATAGAGGGACTCGAATGAATTTTCTCCACCCCTTTTATAACATTTCCTATTTCATGACAAAATGCTTCATAATTGTCTCTTGGACTGTGGTGCCACTAAGAACTTAATGCCTAATGTGGTTATGGACGAATTGAGATTGAATGTCACTAAACCATACCATGATTTGTATTATTTTGGTTCCAAAGTAGTAAAGTGTCTATAGGTAATAAAAGGTCTAGTTGGAAATGTTGCTCAGCTTCCTGTGAAGAGTGTCTTGATGGACATTGTAGTTATCCATATCCCTCCTAAATTTGGTATGCTTATTTCAAGGTATTGGACTAAAAACCTAGGAGGAACATTGCAAATAGATCTTAAATATGCCACAGTTCCAATATGTGGAGGAGATCAAAGAAGATTGTATAGGGAAGTACAGCTTGCCTACATAGTCATTGATAATGAAAACCCATCTAATCTTCCTATTTATGAAATACAAGAGGATTTAGGATAATGTATCCTACATCTAAATGATGAATTTTCAGATTCTAACAAGCTTATAGAACAAAAAAGTAAAGATGAGCATAATCCTATTTGGAAGATGTATTTTAATTGGTCATCTTCAAGAGAAGGATCTGGAGCATGGATTGTTCTTTTTTCTCCTTCAAATGATGTCATCACTTTCTTGTATAAGTTAGAATTTGAAATAGCCAATAATCTTGTAGAGTATGAGGCTTTAGTCTTAGGATTAAGGGTTGTAAAGAATATGAACATTCAGAGTCTTGTTGTTTTTGGTGATTCCAAATTGGTTGTCCAGCATGTAAAAAATATTTATGAAACCAAGCAGTAGCTATTGAAGATTTACAAAAATGAGGTATAGAATCTTATTGAAAAAAAACTCAAAGATTTTAGCATTACCTTTATTCCAATAAGTGCTAACCAAAGAGTTGATTCTTTAGCATTGACAACAAGTGAGCTTAAAACTCCAATTGATTCACAATTGAGATATTGAAGTAGAAATTAGGCATATGCCTCCATACTCAAAAAATATCAAACACTAGAGAGTTTTTCATGGTGATCAAGGAATCAAGAGGTTTATGGAATTGACATAGGATTTTTATGTTTCTCAAAGAGATCAAGATGAGGATTTGGAGGTGAGGCGCGAAGATTCTTGTTTTCAAAATACCATCGCTAATCATGACATTATTCAGTTGAAAGAATGCTTTATTCCCAAAGGTTGAGTACCTTTGGAGAGGATTTTCTCTAATCATGATGTACTATTGAATGCCACATTTCAGCCCTCAGAAGATAATATTATGAGTTGTAATATTGGAATCATTGTAGAAACAAAGATGATTAAGCTGACAAAATCAATATATGATGAGAAAAGGAAAAGGTACGTAGACCTCATGAAATAATTTGTAGAAATTTTTGCATGGTCATATGAGGATCTTAGAACCTATGACACCAACATTATTCAGCGCAATATTCCTATGAAACCGAACACTAAGTCGTTTAGGTAGAAATTAAGGCGTAATAATCCAATATTGTTACAAGTAATTGAAAAGGAGGTGAAAATAATTTTGGATGCTAAAATAATAGTCCCTCTTATATATTAAACCTGGGTAGCTAATTTGGTACCAGTTCAAAAGAAAATGGAGAAATAAGATTGTGCGTAGACTTCTTAAATCTGAATAAATGCTATCTGAAAGACATTTATCCATTACCCAAAATTAATCATATTTTGTAAAGAGTAGTTGGTGCCCAAATAATTTCCATGATCGATGGGTTCTCTGGTTACAATTCGATAGTTGTGCATGAAGGTGATAAAGAAAAGACAACATTTGTTACTCCCTTATGCACGTTTATGTACGACAAGGTGCCTTTTGGTCTTGTGAACGTTGAATCAACTTTTAAAAGGGATATGGATATAGAGTTTGTAGGTGAAAGAGATAAATTTGTTGTTATTTATTTGGATGATATTACTGTATTTTCCAAATCTGATGAAGAACATCTTAAGCATTTGAGTCAAAGTTTCTTAAAGTGTAGGAAATATGGTATCTCCTTAAACCCAAAAAAATAACACATTTCCATGCAGAAAGGGAAGCTCCTTGGGCATATTGTCTCTTTAGAATGAATTAAAACTTATACTACTCAAGTAGAAGCAGTTCAGAAAATTTGTATTCCGAGAAACAAGAAAGAAATTCAATCATTTCTTGGTAAAATTAAATCTCTAAGATGGTTTACCCCAGCCTTTAAAGAAATTATGGAGCATATCACAAAGATTCTAAAGAAGGATTGTGAAAGCAAGTGAACTGCAGAAGATACGACATCTTTTGAAGGAATCAAGACGGCCTTAATAGAATGCTAAGTCTTGGTAAGTCCCGATTTCTCAAGGGAATTTTTTATTTTTTCTTTTGCATCTGAGGAGACTATTGTGGTTTTTTTATTGCAAATAAATGCAAATGGACTTGAGAAACCCATTTATTTTCTTAGTAGAGCTCTAATGGATTATGAACTTGAATATAACATTATTGGAAAACAATCGTATTCCCTTGTCAAGGCATTGAAATTCTTCAAGAATTATATTTTGCATTCCAAAATTATAGCCTATGTACCTAGCTCCGCAATAAAGAAGGTCCTCAAGAACCGTATTGTAACAGAAAAATGGGTAGACTCTATTGCAAAGATACTTGAATGTGATTTGGAGATCATGCCTACAAAATTAATTAAAGGATAGGTTTTAGCCAAATTGTTGGAAAAATCAAACTACAAGGATCTTGGCGAAATTATGTTTTTAATAAATTAGTTGATGCGGACCTTTAGGTTGAACAAGATAAATCAATTTATAAAAGGTATGCTTCTTCACCTTGGTATAAATATATTGTGTTTTTTTAACTGAATTTGTAGTGTCCACCGAACCTTGTTAAGAAGAAGTTCAAATATTTGAAATTAAATCCGTTGAGGTATTGCATCGTAAATCCATCTTTGTTTTGGAAATATCTTGTAGGTATGTTATTAATATGTATTGATGAAGATGAAGCACAAATGATGATAACAAATTTTCACATGGGAGCTTGTGGTGGATGATGGGCTTAAACAATCACAGTAATATTGTATCTCATTGGAATAAGACAACAGCAAGAATGTTGCATCTAAACCTTTACTTTAATCATCAACCCAAGGATTCTTAAAAACTTACGAGGGACCTACACAATGTATTCAACTACAAGGGAGCTAACTATATCTAGTAGTATGTAAATCTTAATATAATCAATCAAAAATAGAGAAGTTTCAAGTTATCATAAACAAGAAGTAAATCAATCTTTTAACTAAGGATTGGAAGAGCATGAGATCTAATTTTCTTGTTTGGAACTTCGTTCCTTATCTAACAATCATTCAGAGACCAGCACCATGAGTTTTCTCATCTAGTTCATAACCTTTAGTGAAATCCTTTTCAATACCCTTCCTTCAGATTGCAAAAGACATGCATTCAACAACTCTATTATTTCATGTGAGTGATCATAACAAGATGAGGATTGTGGTTGTTACCACATACATAAAACAAGATCTTATGTGAAGGAAATAACTTTGAGTTGGCAAGTTGACAAAACAAACATTACTTAATATTTTCATAAACAATCTAGAAGTGACGTTTTAATTCAAAAACACAAAATTCTACAATCTACAGGGAAATTGCAATGCATAAATAGATACTCTATTCTAACAAAAAATTATGTAAATCCTAATTTTGATCTAACAAAAAATTCCTTGCATTTAACCTTGGATGGGCACTGATCCAAGGAAAGACATGAACGAAGCTAAACTTAGATAGATATATGAATATGATCACTTGTCATTAAAATGAAAAAGATTGTAAACTGTGTAAAACTTTGTCTTGAGAGTTCACGATTATAGGAAATGGTAATGGCATATCAAAAAGAGCATTATATAGCTATATCCATACCATCTAGTTTATATATATCACTGCATAACCTACGAAAAAAATACTTCTAGTAAAATTCAAAAGACTGTGTTATGCACTAAGCTGAGTGTGTAAGCGTGGTGAATGTTCATGCATAATATCATGAATGGTGGCATTTGTTGGAGCAAACTTGGCCTTTGGGGACTAGGTCTCTATCCGATGTGAGCGTTATGGATCATTGAACACTAGTGTATGCGCCAAAGCGACTGAATTTCACTTGAGTATTTCCACAAACTATGCATTGAAATAAACAAATAGGTTCAAAGTTGGGACTACTTCAATCGGAGATGAAATTTGTTAAAAAAATGGAGCTTAAGAGTGATATGTTTTGATGATCAAGTTCCTTAATAAAAACCGGTTTATCTTCAAATGTCAAAAGTGTTAGTTCAAACATGTTCCAAGAAGGTGTTGTTGGACATTGACCCAATTAGTATCATACATGAAACTTTAGTTAAGTAAAAGGAAGAAAATAACATATATATAGATAAACTGAAATCTTTATATAATCCTAACTAGAATGCATACATTGTTCATCAACTTGTTACCATGATACTTTTCTTTAAGCCTTGAATGACCGATAAAATGGATATATTAAATTCCTTTTCTTACCCAAAGTTGGAAGCCATCATATCCCCCCATCTACCCTATTGCATGTCCTTGTGCAGTCAAGTTGTTGATCCAGTGGGTCCTTTATGTGTTCGAGCTCTTCTACTGGTTTTATTTTCAAGCATAGTAGTTGGTCATTGCCTCTATCTGGTAGAATCTTTTGTTCTTTTTAACTTCCTCTCAATTAGATTCCTCCTCTTCCTAACTCCAATCTTGATTGATACTAGATAGAAGTGGTGGTGGGGTGAATCTCAAGCTAATCCAATGTAATCCTAGTTTTTACACAGTGGGAACATACAAAGAGGATCTAAAGAGTGCCTTCTCCAAATTGGAGGGTGAATGCACCTCAAGTTGTTGTAGCTCAATAGGAATGTATTTCCATATTTTCGCATTGAGTTGTATAATTATGTTTTTGTTTTCCTCTAATACTAACTCCTTGAAATGTGTGATGGTATAATTTTTCCTGTCCCTCGGTACTGGTGTCATCTAATCATCATGTATCAAATATTGGTGGGATGTGAGAACTATATCAGCAATAGGCGATTCTACCGTAATATTTTCCAGTTTCAAATTAGTGGAGCATATATGTGGCTCTCCTATATTCACTAGAGATCCAAGAACAAAAATCTCTCAATTGGGCATCCCCTATGTAGGGTTTTGGTGTCCATCAATAGGGGTGTGGCGGGATATAGTTATACAAATAAATCTCACTGAACTTGTCCTAGCCTAACTCCCCTACTCCCTGACATGTATCTATGAAAGTTTTTGGAGTGTCCAAGTGCTCTAACTATCCAGTTTGTATTCTTTTAAGCCAATGCCATAGCCACCTTTCCTATAGATGTATTGAATACACTCTTAAATGTGTTCTAGAGCGTATGATCTCTTACATAATTTTAAATGTTTTCTTCATTCGCTCTACTTTGGCCTTCTGCTTAATTTCATCATTCAATTCAACTTCACA
Organism: Pseudotsuga menziesii; assembly: GCA_001517045.1. NCBI lineage: Eukaryota > Viridiplantae > Streptophyta > Pinopsida > Pinales > Pinaceae > Pseudotsuga > Pseudotsuga menziesii. The sequence continues at coordinate 578,128 of LPNX010081712.1, read as the reverse complement.
ACTCTGTAAATATCTTTTATGGATGAGATTTTCTTTAATTATTTGTTGTTTATGCTCCAAATATTACATTTTAATGACTTGGAGCTTCTCCTCCAATGGTTGCATCTCATATTCCTGGTTCTCTTGAGTGTTGGAAGCTTTCAAGGCCTCTATAGTATGGGCGATCTTTTTCCATTTTAAAATGCCTTGCTCTTTCTCCTTTAGTTGATTTTGTAGCTATGAAATTTCGTGATCTTTCTCATTGAGTACTTGGTGGATTTTATGTTTGTAGGTTTTTCATTTGTGGAGGAATCAATAACATCTTTCTGAATTTATGTTTGCTCTACATTTTGTCGGTTCTCAAGAAAACGTTCCTCCATGTCTTACTAGTTTTCAAGGAAATTTTTCTCTAAATCTAGTTTATTTTCAGTGAAAAACACCTCTAAGCTTGGTTGGTTTGAGTTTGATTCTTGTTGATCTTGAGGAGAGTCGATGTCTAAAATTGAATATTGTACTATCATGTCTGATCCTCATTTTTATAACTTCTTTTTCTTTTGGTTTCCTTCTTAACTTCCTTGGTCTCTAGATATTGACAACTTCCTCTTGGAAGGGATTTTCTCTGGTTATTTCGTATGAACAAAGGCATCTGCCACTTCTTTCTCTTCTTTGTTTTTCCCAGGATCTTCTTGGGTCTCTTGTTCTATTATTCTCCTGATGTTAGCCATATTCCTCTGGGAAATGTGACTTTTTTTCTCTTCTTTACTTGTAGATGGAGCCTTCTAGACCTTTTTCTTAGATTGTTTCACTTCTAACGTCATATGATTCTTTGGTCTTTGTGGAATAATATGGTCTTCGATATGTGGATACTCCTCCTTGTGAAATACTTTTATTTCACTTTCATTCATTTTCTAAAATAATCCCCATGATAGAGGAGTGTATTCCCTTTCCAATGTGCCATAGATTATCAAGTTGAACAACCCATGATAAGATAGAGTATCAGGATTCCCTAACTGGATAAACTCATGGAGGAAGGGATCTTAAATAGGATCCAGGGAAGGTTAATATCCTTTATTGCTCTTTTCCATCTAAGGTTCCTCAAAATATTCAAAATACAAATATTATAGGCATGCATCAGAGCATGCCTTCCATCATAGGTTTTGTATTTCATAATGATCAAAACTACTTCCCCAAGGGTTCTGGTAGTGAATCTCTTTTTACACTTCCCTTGAATTATTCTTATCTCTCGTGAATTGAAAGAATTGCTTTTTGTCCTTTTGTGTGAGCCTTTTTGTCTTTGTCCCATTTGATTCCTTTTGGAAGCCCAATAACTATGTTGAGGACTTCCTTGTTGAGTTCAATTGAAACCCCTTTTACCACCATTCTACAGGTATCGTCATTTATCTTCTTCATATTCTTAGAAAATTCTTCTATCATCCCCTCAGGATACCCTTCTAGCTTCTGAAAATATTGCACCTAGCAAACATCCTGAAAATATTCTATAGTTTTGGGGTTCCTGAACAATTTTGCATGGTCAGTTGGCTCTCTTTAAAGAAAATCCCCAGTCATTTCTACAATATTCCTTATATTTTACGAGGGTAATTTGGAAATGGAAATTCTTTCAGTAAAATGAAACAAGAGTACCACGCGAAATTCACTATAGAGGATCCTCGAATTACCTAGCTTTAGCTATGTTGCTTGGTTTTGGATTCCTACTCTAAGCTCCCTTCTCTGAGACTCGATTATTTCAAGGGTTGTGAATTTTGTTCTATGCTTTAGATGGAGAGAAATAATCATTGAGGATGCATGTCAATCCATGTTCTATATAATTATAACCCATCAATTTCAAAAATTCGCCAATTGCTTGATCTCTTAATCACTACCCACTCCTAATCTCTTGATTATCAACCTACACAGATGGAATGATTACTCATGTTGATTGTCTCATCTTATTTGATGATCACAAATTTAACCTTTGGTTTCTAATGGTGGCTTATGGATGCCATCATATTCCTTGTCTTATATGACTTGGCAATCTTGCCATATTTCTAAAGCAATTAAATTTCTCTCATACGCAATGTGGTCATTATATCTGTGTATGGATTTGGTGTGTGCAAGGATTGCTTTGTCATTTGCAAAAAACATGGTATATGAAATGAAATTTGAAATTTCCTCTCCCCCCAACTTAATTACTTTGATTTTCTCATCAAGTTGGTGAATAATGGTATGCAATCTTGCTAAAACATATATAAGATAATCATTTTAGGTATTTAGATGAGTAGACTAACCTTTATATAATTTATTGTCTTGAGTTTGTTGTTGGGGTTGATTTGCATTTTTCTGGTGACATGTTGTATAAGTGATACAATATGTAGAAATCGTGTAGGTTGTCTTTGTTGGAAACTTGTTTGCAATAAAAAAATGGTGGAGAGGTATTTCTTGTAGGCTTTACAAGATGGCCTACAATTGCATATCATTAGTAAAACTTATATTTCCTTATGGTTTTTCTTCTTTTTATTTGTTATTAAGAGCCTCATAAGAGGTTTTATCTTAAGAATTTTGATTGCATCCATAGATTGAAATACTACCTTTGAAGATGTTTTCAATTTGCTAACATGTCTCAGACGCTTCTAGAGAAGTTTTCATTCAATAATTTCTCTCTTTTTGTTCTTTTTTCTCTTTTTTTTAATTTTTTTCTTCTTTTCTTCTTTTTTTTGGCTTCAAGATGGCTCAAGTGAGGGAAAGGAATTGTTGCCCTATTATGAAATTTATCTCTGCATTCTTCAATGCCTAAATGAATTATATTTTAGTGAGAGGCTTATTTAAAGTTTCAATTTACGGTCATTTACAAGCATTGGTACTTGATCTTCATCTATGGTTGATATTCTTATGGATCCATTGTCATAGATGATGTCAATATGATAAGATCCCATCCATATGGTTCTTAATTTTCCTTTAAAATATTTGAACCTTGAGTCATAGAGCAGGACCCAATCTCCTTCTTTGAAATCCTTGGTGCTTATGAATTTTTCATGCCATAGATTTCTTTGATGTTGGATGACTTCTATGTGATGGAGGATCTGTTGGTTGAGATGTAGTAATCTCTCATTTTGTGATGTTTATAGGTCCATGTCAATTTATACTGTTGTTCTCAATGTTTTGAACTCAAACTCAATGGGAAACATGATCCTCTTTACATAAACAAAGTCATAAGGTGATAGCCTTGTGGTGGTATTATATGTGGTGTTGTATGCCCATGTTGCTTCATGAATTCTATTTGCCCAATATTTCTGTGAATCTTAACTGTTTCTTTTAAATATCTTCTCTATCTGGTTGTTGGTTACTTTTGCTTGTCCATTTTTTGTGGATGATAATATGTTAATTTCATGTGTTTCACCTTATTGAGTCTAAGATGTCTTCTATCAAATTTGATGTGAATTGGGTGCCCTTGTCAATAACAAGTTCTCTAATGGTTCCAAATCTTATGAATATATCTTTTGTTAGGATCTTTGCTACTGGTTCTTCGTATGATAACCTTAATGGATTTACCTACACCCATTTTTCCACATAGTTAGTGCAGACTAGTATGTGGTGTTTCATGTTGGATGGGGGGTCAATAGGTCCAATGAAGTCCATCCCCCATTTTTCAAAAGTTTCTATGGTTACCTGGCTATGGAGAAGCATCTCATCTCTTTGTGTTGTTTTTCCTATTCTCTGACATTCATCACAACTTGAAACATAAGTGATTGCATCCTTGTATAATGTAAGCTAGTAATATCCAATTTGTAGGACTTTGTATGTTGATCCTTTGGTTGTGTAGTGTCCTCCACATGGTTCATTATGACAAGCATGTAGAATGTCATTGACTTCATCTTCTCAAATACATCTCCTTAGAATGAGATATGGTCCTTGCTTAAAAATGTATACATGAATCTATGAAAATGTAACACTCTTCCTTGTTATGTTGCATCTTTCGTTATAAGTGAAACCTTGATGGAACCTTCCAGTATCTAGGTCATTTTCTATATCAACAAACCATTGAGTATGTGTAGAGATGAAAAAAGGTATTCATCCATTAATGCATCATCTACCAGCTCTTTATTTGCAACATGAGTCAATCTGGACAAGAACGTTATGTTTCCCCAATTTATATAAGATTGTTACGTCAATTTTTTGCAAAATTAAAATCCATATGATCACTCTACAGCTCACATATGATTTATTCATTAAGTATCTAGTTGGTGAATGGTCAGTATGGAAAAACACCTAATATCTAGTGCTATAGAGTCTGAATTTGTTGATTGAGTAGACCACTACCAAGAATTCATTCTCTGCGATTCTATAGTTCATCTCTGCACCTGCAAGGTTTTTACTGATGTAATAGATTGTGTAAGGATTTTTGTCTTTATCTTGTCCTGGAATTGCACCAATTTCTTTGTCTAGAATTGCACCAATTTTTTTATCTGATGCATCAGAGTGAATATGGAAAGAAATTTCCCAATCAGGTCCTTGCAATACAGGAGGTTCCATAATATTTTCTTTGATGTGGTCAAATGCTTTTTATCAATCATCATTCAACTGAAATTTTGTATTCTTTGTTACCAACATAAACATAGGCAAAAATATTTTGCTATAATCTTGGATGAATATCCTATAGTACCCGAATTGTCCTATGAAGCTTCTAACATGTCTCTATTTCTGAGGTGGAGGTAAGTTTATTATTACTTGTATTTTTGTAGGATCTAGCGTGATTCCTTTGTCAAAGACACGGTGTCCTAAAACTACGCCTTCATCCATCATCAATCGACATTTCTCATTGTTGAGCAAAAGGTTCGTTTGAATGCATTGTTTAATAGCATTCTCTAAGATGTTAAGGGATTCTTCAAACTCATTTCCATAGGGGGTGAAGTCATCCATGTATATCTCTATGGGGTCATGGATAAAATCATGAAAAATGCTCAAGACTACTCATTGGAAGGTATATGGGGCATTTCAAAGTCCAAAAGGGGGGAATTTATAGGAAAATATACCCCAAGGATAAGTGAATGTGGTGTTATCTTGATACCTAGATGAATTTGAATCTGATTATATATGTTGAATCCATCTAAAAGGAGAAGAACATCTCTGTTGATAAAGTGTCAAGTACTTGGTTAATGAAGGGAAATGGAAAATGGCCCTTTGGTAGCTTTATTTAATTCTTTGTAGTCTATGCAGACTCTCCATTCCCCCACTTTCTTTGGGACAATCACCAATGGAGATAGCCACTCACAATCTAAAATAGGGTATATGAACCCAGCATCAAGAATTTTATGTAATTCATCCTTAATAGTGTCTTAATTTAGGGTTGGGTTCATTCTTCTTTGAGGCTGTCTAATGGGATTTGAAACTTCTTTGATGTATATCTGATGTTGGAAAATATTCGGATTGACTCCCTTCATGTCAAGATAACTCCATGCAAAAGTTTCTTGGTATTTAGTAAGGAGATGGATTAATATTTTCTCTTATTCTGTAAGTGAATGGTTGTTGATTTTTAATTTCTTGTCAGGAGCAACTTCTATTGTTTTGGTAGGATTTTGTATTTCTTCTACAAGCTAAAGGTTCTTCCACATGGGATCATCTAGTCCTATTATTTCCAACTCTTGAAGTGTAAATTGATCCACTAGAAAATAGGATTATTATATATGTTATGTATGAAGTTGGAAATGATTGTATCATATTATGGTTGTTTGAGTGTTAAGGCAGTGTCTATGGTTAGAACGAGATGGATAAGTTGATCAAAGTCATATTCTCCTGGATCCCAAATAGGTTTTATGATTTCTAGATAGGCACTAACTAGGGCATAGAGGTTTAATATTTTCTTGTCTAGACCATTTGCAATGGTCATATCCCCTTTCCTACAACCAATGTGGGCATCAGTTGTTGCAATCCAAGGTGTTCCAAGTATAAGTGGATACCCATTAAGTTTACCTTTAGTATGAAAGACAATGAAATCAATGGGATACTACCATGAATCTATAAATACCATGATATCTCCTAACATACCTTCAAGAAACACCATAGAAGCATCTACTAATTGTAGAACATTAGGGGTATGCCTTAAGAAATTTTAAATATTGAGCCCTAATATGGTGTCTTTCTTCATCATGTTTATTGATACACCTAAGTCTATTATAGTGTTTTGAATCAGATTACCTCCAATGTGCACATTTACTACAGGACTGTGTGGATCAACATATTTTGGGTTCCAAATTTTCCCTAGCATCGAATTTGGTAATCCTACTACACTAATGGTAGTAGGATCTTTTATCTTCCTCCCTGAACTCTTGATACATGTTTCCTTGGTGTACTGGTTATAGATTTTAATTTCCTTAATAGCCTTTGAGAGTGGTATTTTGACACAGATATTATTTAACTCCTCCAAAAGAGGGTTTTCGAGTTTATATATATCTTTGGGTTGAAATCTCTGAGGATAAGGAGGGATAGGAGATGAAGGGTCTCCTATGTTCCTTTCCTATGCTTCAGGTTGTTCATCAAAGAGTTGATTTATTTCATGGGAGTCATGTTTGTTTGAGAGCTCCATGTTATCAAATGCAAAAGGTCATGTCATTGCTTTTCCAGATCACAAAATTCAGTTTAGCTTCTACAATGTTTGAAAAGTATGTTGGATAGTTGGTCATTTCACAGTTGTATACAGGTTGAGGTTTCATGTTGTTGGGAATTGGATTTGGTTGCGTTGGTGTAGGTGGCCTAAGTGCTGAAGGGGAAGGATTTTAAGGCTACTATTGATTGGGTAGTGGATGAGGCATTATGGAAGCTTGTTATAGCTCAAAATGACACATCTCTGCCTGTAACCACTTTCCCATGATTCCGTTGCATGTCGACACTTCATGAAAGTCACTGAAAGTCAATAAAAAACCACCTAACTTGGAGGAACCATATCTTGAGTTCTGTAACTCCGTTTGACCTCATCTCTGCACCGTTGAAAATATATTTCCGTTAGCTAAAACTTTCATGCAGACACCAAAGTCTGAAAATGCCCGGAAGTACCCTAAAAATGAGTTTTTTTTATGTGTACGTGCGTTTCCTTAAGGAAACCCACGTATGTACACGACTTGCTATATATAATACTTGTGTATGCCTTAAATACGTGACTTTCTGCATTACAACCCACGTATACCTCCTCGCGTACGTGACTATTGTCTCTGCAACCCACATACGCCTCCTGAAAATGTCAAAAAAATACGTATTTTGAGATTCGGGTAGTTTGGGTAGTTATGCAACTGACTCCTTCAGTTGTAACTACTTTGTCTTCGACCCTAACTCTTCATTAATCATATAAATAGAGGTAGGGAGGTCCATGAGAGGAGACTTGAATCTTTGCATTATTATGCTGGAGGATTTGGAGCTCTCTTTGCCCACACATTTTCCCTAGAAGCTTTCTTCTTGTGTTGCAGAGCTTGGAGGCTGAGTTCCTTGGAGAAGAGAAGCAACAGAACCAGATCAAGGTTTCGTGAGGTGTCGAACTTGAAGAGAAGGTATAATTCTACTTATTTTCAAGTTTAATAAAGATGTGATGTCCTTCTTCTTCCCAAATAATTGTTCAATGTGTGATTGAATCTCTGTTTATGATCATATTATGATGTTAATCAGATTGTTATTTCATGTTTATTTGATTATCATTGCTTTATATGTGGTCATAATTGTTTGAGGGAGGTATAATTCATTTTGCAAGTCTCTTAGAGCAAGAGGAGCAAGAAGAGGATTGAAGGGCTGCTTGGATCAACCTTCGTTTGGCTAAGGTATGAACCATTATAATCTTTGAATCTTGTTTATGTTTGCTTGCAGAACCATTTGCATCCACCTTTCAAGCCCAGTACGTTGATGGCCTCTTGAACCCTAGCCATAGGTAAATTTCCTTTACAACAAAATTGGCGACTCTGCTGGAGAGAGCCTTGTTTGTTTGGGGTTTCTCTATCTTTCTTTCAGTCTTTTGCAAGGTTTTAAGTCTTTCTTGCCACTTAGGAACACTTTATCAGTCTGATAGAACACCTCCCTTGCCTTCCTAAGGCAGTTTTTGACTTTTTTGGGGGATTTTTTTCACTCATACGCGAGTTGCAAACTGAACAATCGTGTGTCTGGTTTGGTACACACGACTTTCTATACTGTCAACCCGTGTATGATACGCGACTTGTCTATGGTACAAACCACGTGTGCTTGTACATGCAACTTGCTATACTGTCAACCCATGTATGACATGCGATCTGTCAGTAGTACAACCCGCGTATGCCCCTAAAACGGTGTTTTTTCCTCATTTTTGTGGTTTTTTCTGCTGTTGTGGGTTGTTTGGTAGGTCTTTTGGTGTCCTCTGCAGGTGCATGACTCCAAGGAGTTAGTGTCATCCCTTTTGGTTGTTCTTTGTCTATGTGGTAAGCCTTTTTATAGCATTAGGGTTTGCTCTTTGCTCTTTCCCCCCACCCCCTTTGCTTGGCATGATTTTTGGCTTATGTTTCTGGTCAGACTCTGTTAGTGATCTTTGTCTAAGTTCAAAAGCTTGTTGGTGTTTGTTTCCTTCTTCTTTTGTTGGTTAACTTCACCATGCCAAAATAGTTGACTTGTCTCTTATGCAAGCTTTCCTTCCAAGTAGGGTTTATACTGACTTTAGGGCATTCTAGAGTTTGTTTGGTAGTTGTATAGCAGAGTTCCTTTTGCTTTGTTCTTGTTATATGCATACTTTATTTTGTAGGTAAATTTGTATTTTGAATTTATAAAAGAAAAAGACAAAAACACATGTTTGCTTTATATGCATGTAGATTAGGTTTTTATTCTAGATTCCATGGCATATCATTATTTTTGAAAAAATAAAAAGAAATTGTTCTTTTGTGTCTTTCAATTTTCTATTTGAAAAAGATAAAGAGAATAGTTTTTGCTTTTTGCATTTCATTTCTCTTTGCTTAGTCAGTTTGTTTCAACTTTGAGTCAAAACACCACATAAGTTTCACGCCATTTACCCTCTGACTAAAAACAACCCTTAAAATAAACGATATAATTTAAAAATTATTAGTAAGTTTTATTTTATAGGGTCATACACCAACTAGCTTAGGCTAGACTTGTGGAATAGGGAATTTTAACTCTCCACAAGTATTAAATTTCAGATGTAGTTGACTAATCACTAGGTAAATTATCTTCTATGTTGATTGTATCTGGGAAACTCCTTTCAAACGAGAGTTAAGCACGAGGCCGCGTGGAGGCTTGGACTGAGGAGATAACCCTCCAATTCCTTGTCAAAGCGTAGACCAAGTTTTTTGTGCATCTGGGGATTCTGTCTTAGACAGAGTTTTGGGATTTGCTACCCTACCCATGAGTACGAACCAGGCTTGCGACTGTCCCCCCGGACTTTCAATATAGTTAAGGTATCCTTTAGTCTCTTTGACGTCTAGGGTTCATACACAGGTACAACGGAAGGCTATTTATGGTTGACCTTGGACAGGTTTGGAAGGTAACCCCGGTAGAAGGTGTGGGAGGGCGGTGGGTGATTCATTTGCTTGTGCCTAAGAACATCTACAGGGATGCTATGTAACTGCCTATCAGCCTTCTTCTGGAAGGCATATCTTATACATGTTTGTCTGTTTGGCTTTAGGAATTTTTTAGTGAGTGTTGTGTGGTTTGTTTGTACTTAGTTTGCCTTCAGGTGTGTGCTTTGTACTTTTGGTTTTCTGTTGACCTCAAACTGTGTCTCCTTGTTTGAAACTATGGCTAACACCCCTTTGAACACCAACCAAGAGATCCCCATGCTGGGAACTCCTTGTTCTATTCCTCTCACAGGGAATGTTGGTGTTCCTTTGATGGCCACCTTGAATCTACCTAGATTCACCCTAGGGATACCGGTGTGGTTGTTTTCCACTCCAACCGTCATGAATGCTCGTAATGCTTCTCAAGTAAGATCCTTATATCAAAAGCATCAAAACACTGCTTCCCCTTCACCTATAGTTAATTCTCCTCCTCCTTCTACCTCATGCAGCGAAAGTATGGATACTAGTAACCGACAGTCTAAAAGGAGTAAAAGAAGGAGGAATAGGAAGAAGACACATAAGAAAAGGGGCACCCGTTCAACCTCTGCAAGTCAAGTTGATCTTCACCACCCAACCTCTGCAATTCATGTTGGGGGCACCTATCCAACCTCTGCAGGTCATGTTGGATCTAAGCACTCAACCTCTGCAAATCAAGTTCATCTTCGCCATCCAGCCTCTATTCATCATGCTGGTGGGATCCTTCCAACCTTTCCAAGTCATGTCAGATCCAGTCACTCAGCCTCTGTAGTTCATGCCAAGGGCACCCGTTCAACCTCTGATGTTCAAGTTGAACCTCCCCATCCAACCTCTACAAGTCATATTATATCCATCCACCCAGCCTCTGAAGTTCATGATGGGAGCACACACTCAACTACTGCAAAGCACGTTGATCCTAACCATTCAGCCTCTATTGTTCATGCTGGTGGTGCTCATCCAACCTCTACAAGTCATGTTGGACCCAGTCTCTTAGCCTCTACAAGTCATACAGGGGGCAGTCTCTCAGCCTCTGTGGTTCATGCTGAAGACAATCTGTCAGCCACTGCGAGTCATGTTGACACTGTTGAAAAGACTACCCATTCAAAACACAAGCCCAAGTTTCCTTGTAAGCTTTGTGAGGGAGACCACCTTACTTATAAATTCCCTTCTATCATGGAGGTGCGAAGAGTTTGGTTTCATGGTCATCCAATTTTTGAACATTCTGAAGTCTCTCAACAACCAGCCTCTCTTAGTCAGGTTTACCCAGTCACCTAGCCTCTGGTGGTCATGCTAGGGGAAAACTCTCAGCCTCTGTAGATCATGTTGAGAGAAAACAGTCATTCACTGCTAGTCATGTTGACACCATTGAGAAAACTGGTCGTTTCAAGTGCAAACTTAAGTTCCCTTGTAAGTTATGTGAGGGAGATCATCTTACTCACCAGTTCCCTACTATTGTAGAGGTGCGAAGAGTGTGGTCCGAGACTCAAGAATTTCCTTCTCCTGAACAACCTATAGTTTCTCAACAACCTACTCAACCTTTGGTTGATCAAGTGGTCGAATCAATCTTAGTTTTGGTCGATCCCACTCTTCTTTCGGAGAGTGATCCTAATGTGATTGAACCAATGTCATCTTTGGTCAATCCCACTTTCCCTTCGGAGAGTGAATTTCACGAAGCGGTTGAATCGATTTCATTATCGATCAATCCCACTCTTCCATTGGAGAGTGAAGTGTCTGCTAGTCACATTTTCTTCACTGGCAGTTTAGAACTTACTGAATAGGGGAGCACTGAACTCGCTTCAGATCAACCCCCACCAAGCTCTCGGATTGCTTCCTTTTATTGGGGTAGCCTAGTTGAGCCACGCCTTCCTTCTAATGCACCTTTCCAAATAAAGGTCAAAGTTGAACCATACATGATTGCTCATTGTATTGTTGATGAAGGAGCTTCAGTTAGTATCTTGTCTGCCTGTACTCGGCGAGGCATGGGATCTCCCAACCTTGTGTCGAATTCTAGTCAGTTACTTGCATTTGATAGAAGAACTTGTATAGCCTTGGGAATTCTTGCTCAAACACCTGTTACTTTGGGTGGGAAGACCGTCTTAGTTGAATTCAAGGTGATAGAAGACCCCTTGGACTTCAATATGCTCCTTGGACGTGATTATGTCTATGCCATGCAAGCTGTGGTGTCAACATTCTTTCATGTGATGTACTTTAATCATGGTGAAGAAATTGTCACTACTGATCAGTTGGATTTTCTTGATCCGTCTCCTGTCCCAACTAGAGATCAGGTCTTTCCTTTATTGATTCCCAGTGTTTCTATAGACACTACCCCGCCATAGGTGAGTTATGTGGCCTCATGTCCTTTGCGTTCAATTGCTACTAAAAAGAAACCTCTGTTTTCATGCTTACCTTCTCGGGACTTGGTCCCAGCAGTTGACCAGGTGAGTCATCGTATACAAACTATGGAGCCTGCTCTCCACTCTGTTGATCCATTTGAAAGTTTAGACATGTGTCCTATCTCGGATGATCTTCTTCCTTCAGATGAAGTCTCCCTAGAGTCTTTGATATAGTCTGACCTTCTTTTGGATTTTGGTTCAGTTGTGACTAAGTCTAACCCTGATTTGCCTAGTAAGCCTAACCTTTCTTCTTATGTTGGTCTTTTTGAGTCTTTGGACTCTTCCTGTGGATAGCAAGTCAGTGATCCTGATGAGTTTGATTTTTCTTATGAATTTTTCAACTCCTGTGATACTAAGTTTGTTCATGCAGACTCTATCTCCCTTGTTGATTTTTGCTCTCCTTATGAGGTTGATCTTACTGATTATAAACCCTCGAGCCTTGGTGTTATAGAATCCTCTTCAGTCGATTATGCTTTGACTTTACCTTTTATAGAAGATAGCAAAGTCACATGTGTTTCTACCAAAGTGACCTGTATCAGAACTTTTCTTCTGAATATGATCCTGATGCTGTTGTTTCTTGAAGACAAGATTCTTAGTTGGATTCATAACTGTTTACTGGCCTTGTCTTGTTGTTCAAGCTGTGACTGCATTTGCATGTTCCTTGCTCACGCTTATGAGCCTGATGCCGGCTTCCATGCTTTTAGCTTGTTGTATAAGCCCCCATCTTTGTTCTCATCGTCGCTAAGCCTTGTATCATTTTTCCTTTGCAACTTGACACCCTTTACCTTGAGGAGACGTTCCCCGAGTATCTTTATCCTGCTCATGTTCCTTGCATTATGCATAGGTTTGTTCCTTGCACGTGGAACTAGTTTTTCTTGGCCCTGACACTCATCTCCTCGAATTTAGAGCATTCTTTCTGCTCTCCTTCAAGATCGATAAAAACAGTAAGGAGGCCGCGAGTTGACTTTTCCAGACTCGTTAAAACTTCACGGGAAAGATATTAAGTTTCTTTAGGCCCAGGTCTGACTCCTCAAAATAGACTTGACTACCGAGTAAACATGTCCGTTTAGGCTCATTAAGAATATGTGAATGGGCATCCACATTGGTGGTAGGTTATGACTTTCTCAGACCATGTGGAATAATGCGAGAAAGGAACACTCTCTTTTCTTCGGAATTGAGAAGAGTATTCTCAGGCATAGGTTTCTCACTTTTTCGAACCTGAGGGACTAAATTTACGGAAAAGGAACCCCTGATATGAGCTTGGTTTTCTCTTTTTCGTGCTCTGGACCAAAACATGAAAAAGATTCTAAGTGTACTTTATGTCTTTGTCATGCTCATTAAACCCTAAAGAACCAAGCATCGAGTTCACTGTTGTAAGCCCCATTTCTCATAATCAAATGGATCTTTCCGAGTGATCTTGCCTTCCTTCACACTCGTAAAACTCAGGCTACATGCTGCTTTTGAAGGAGCGTTGGGTAGGCGGTAATTTAACTTTTTTTGGAACTTCCCGACTAAGTACGAAAAAGGTGCGCCTTACTTCTTCGGAAGCTAAGAGAGTTCTTCTGTGGTTTGTTTTATACTTTTCCATCCTCAGGAGACTAAATTGTATGAAAAAGCACCCCCTGGAGTCTTCTTTGGAGTTTTCAGACTCTCTAAACTATGAAAACACCGTCGAGCATGTACTAGTTCAGGCTCATAAAATCCACGAATCAGTGCTTTATCAAGCATTCTTTTGTCTCTTCTTCGAGCTTGCCAAAAATGAAGATGGTCCCGAGTTTGCTTTCTTGGACTCGTTAAACCTTTACAAGAAAGAGGGGAAGGGAAGTTCATTCACATGTATTTTACATCATGGGAGAAAGTCTTGTTTCTTTGAACAAAGCACCAGTTTTGAGTCTATCAACAATTGGGTCCTAGTATTTTGGCCTTATCCCGATTCAAAGTTTCTTACTCCTCCGGTTGGTTTCTTTTCCAATTATATGGGGAATCTGTCAATGTCTCCTACATTGTAGATTTGTGTCATTGGTTTCTATTGTTTCAAAAGCTGCCTAAGCCACTTTTGTATCGTGCTCATTGTTTAAGGATTAAACCTTTGTCAGCCATTCTGCAGTTGCCTTGACCTTTTGTGTCGGCCATTCACTAGTATCAGTTCATTACATCATGTCTTTGGCAGTCCTTGTCCTGAAATTCAGTACCAATTCCAGATCCAATTAGTCTTTGACTTACCTCGTGTTGGATGATGAAGGATGCCTTAATGCCTTCTTTCCAACGGATCTCTTCCTATCGACTGCAACACCTCTTGCTCTAGGAATGAGATTTAGAGTTTATGACAATACCTGGGGATTGAAGTCATTAGTGACAATTTCCCTCGCTATTGGGTAGTGGGAATACCTTAATGTTTCCTACTCAATGGATTCTTCAAGTGTTCAACTTCAAGTCCTTGTATTCACACTTGTTAGAATGTACTAGGTACCTTGGGGACCATTTTCATTAATGGTGGTTTCCCTCGCGTTTGTTAACGGTTCTCATCATTGACCGGTAATCAAACAATTTCCTCCATGTTCGACTTTGGCCCCTTTTATTCGCATGGTTAGGATTCGTACCTTTTTTGGGCGGTTTGGTTTGAAGACCTTGGACCGACAGTAGCATCGTCATTTTGCTATTTCCCAAGTTGCGCAAGACCTTGTTACATTTTATATGACATTTTTCTGAGACATAGATCCAAATTGTATTCTTGTGGCTATGATCGATTGTTGAGCATGGATCCACCTTGTTCATTCGTGACCATGACTCCTTTAGATTTGATATGGCGCATTTTTGCATATTGAGCGAACATGATAGTTTCATCAGTTATACATATGTTGGATCCACCTGTATCTTTATGGTGATGATTTGTATATGGACTTGTATGTCCCAGAGATCAGTTTTTGTCTGACATTTATCTCTCTCTCAGGTACCTTTGTTCGAGCCTTTTGATCTTGGATTCTCTGCTCTCTCCATACTCAATTGTTTCCTTTATAATGTATTTCAGCTATCGTCTTCCCCTCTAATCTCATACATTAGGGGGCATTTGTTATAGCTCAAAATGACACATCTCTGCCTATGACCACTTTCCCATGATTCCGTCGCATGACGACACTTCATAAAAGTCACTGAAAAACCACCTAACTTGGAGAAACCATATCTTGAGTTCTGTGACTCTATTTGACCCCTTCTCTGCACCATTGGAAAGATATTTATGTTAGCTAGAACTTTCTTAAAGACACCAAAGTCTGAAAATGCCCAGAAGTACCCTAAAAATGAGTTTTTTTTATGTGTACGCGGGTTTCCTTAAGGAAACCCGTGTATGTACGCGACTTGCTATATATAATACTCGTGTACACCTTAAATACGCGACTTTCTGCATTGAAACCCGCATATACCTCCTCACGTATGAGACTGTTGTCTCTGCAACCCACGTATGCCTCCTGAAAATGTCAAAAAAAATACATATTTTGAAATTCAGGTAGTTTGGGTAGTTATGCAACTGACACCTTCAGTTGTAACTACTTTGTCTTCGACCCTAACTCTTCATTAAGCATATAAATAGAGGTAGGGAGGTCCATGAGAGGAGACTTGAATCTTTGCATTGTTATGTTGGAAGATTTGGAGCTCTCTTTGCCCACACCTTTGCCCTAGAAGTTTTCTCCTTGTGTTGCAAAGCTTGGAGGCTGAGTTCCTTGGAGAAGAGAAGCAACAGAACCAGATCAAGGTTTCGTGAGGTGCCGAACTTGAAGAGAAGGTATAATTGTACTTGTTTTCAAGAGTAATAAAGATGTGATGTCCTTCTTCTTCCCAAATAATTGTTCAATGTGTGATTGAATCTCTGTTTATGATCATATTATGATGTTAATCAGATTATTATTTCATGTTTATTTGATTATCATTGCTTTATATGTAGTCACAAGGGTTTGAGGAAGGTATAATTTGTTTTGCAAGTCTCTTGGAGCAAGAGGAGCAAGAGGAGCAAGAAGAGGATTGAATGGATGCTTGGATCAACCTTCGTTTGGCTAAGGTATGAACCCTTATAATCTATGAATCTTGTTTATGTTTGCTTGCAGAACCATTTGCATCCACCTTTCAACCCCAATACGTTGATGGTCTCTTAAACCCTAGCCATAGGTAAATTTCCTTTGCAACACAGCCTGTGGCCGATTGACCACTGGAGGAGGCATAAAAGCAAGTTGTTGGTTTGTCCTCCATCATGTATATGCAGGAGGTAATAATTGAGGCTTTTTCCATTGAGTTTGTCCAGTATGTTCACATTCATGTGTAGGATATGTTTTTTCCCATATGGATTCATCAAAGTTCGTTGTCCATAGGTTGGCTAAAATAATGGTTGACTATATGGTTGTTGATAAGGTGGTTGTCCATATGCTTGGTAAGGTTGTTTCCCTTGGAAATTGTGGTATTGTGACTTTCCATAAGGTTGTTGGAATGTTATTGGTGGCCCTGGTCTCCTAGGTTTTATGTAGAAAAGAGTTTATCTAGCTCCTTATGGCTCGTAGGGGTTGGATTTAAGAGACCCCAGGTAGGGATAGTCATATGTGGGATTTTTTCAGATAAAATTCCACGGCATTCAACTTTTTTGTTACTGAATTGCATTATATTTAGTGGGCACTCATTATTTTTATTCTTCCTACAATCAAGACAGAAGGTAGCCAACGATTTATTATATTCCTCTTTCTTCCTTCTTGCCTACATGGTATCCATCTATAATGTTAAGGAGTGTAAAATATATAATTTTAGATCATCTAGAAAATTCCCTAAAGCTGATTTGGTAGGAGTGGAACTAGAGGGTTTAGATGACTAGAAAGAGAGGTTTATTCCCCCGGGTTTTTTCCCAATGGACCTATAACAATTTCTGAATATTTGATTGATTTCATCGTAGTCTTTTTGGTAGATATCTCCATTAGCTAAGAGGTTCAAGGTTTAAGGGAATTCCTCGGTCACTCCTCTAAGAAGTACAAGCTTGAGGGATCCCCTTCATCTAGAGTGCATCTATGAGATCATTTATAGCTAAGTTGAAATAGTTCTGCATAGTATTCTAGTCATTCATTTTCTCCTTGCACCATTGTGAAGATCCCATCCCTAGTTTCTCTTGCTTCAGTAATCCATGTATTTCTCAATAAAGGTATCTTTCATCTAATCCCAACTAAAGATATTATTGGGCTCTAAGATCATAAACTATATTAAAGCATAATCCTTCAGGGTTGACGGAAATAGTTTTAGTTTCTGTGCATCCATCGTGTAATTGTAGGTTCTGCAGACCACTTCGAATTCAAACAAGAAGGTGTCAGGATCATCAAAGACTAGTCCATGGAAGTTAGGTAAGGATGTAGGGTTAATATTCTTCATTCTATCCTCAGAGTTATGAAACCATCTAATGATAAAATCATATATTATGGGTTGCTCAGGGATATCCCCATTTGGCAATGATTGATCGTTATTTTCCATTGTGTTTTCTTCCTTGGATTCTTCACTAGAAGATTTAGTAGATTCATCTGTGGTAGATTCGAAGAAACCTTGTATCCTTCTTTTCAAATCTTGGTGAGGAGGTGATAGTGTTCCAGGCTTGTCGTTGTGATTGTTCTCCTCTTCTCCCCTATGGAGTGTGCTTGTTTTATATAGAAACCGACCAAATTCATGCTAAGACGAGGCATGTTTTTCTCTGTTTTCTGGGTTTTTTCTTTCGATATAATTTTTTTAGATTTTTGGTATGTAGGTATGAGGATTTGAAATGAATTATCTATTTTCTAAAATTTATAGTTAGTTTAAAGACACCTAGTTGCGTTAACATGTTTGTCGCTTCGATATTCTTTGGATGTACCTTGCTTATCATTCATACAAAAGAAAATTTCTATTAAATATTATTAGTTCCCTTCTGGGTTGAAACACCTCCCCGACAACAACACCAAAAAATGACATGTTTAATCAATCAATAGTAATATTGTATCTCATTGGAATAAGACAACGTCAAGAATGGTGCATCTAAACCTTTACTTTAATAATCAACCCAAGGATTCGTACAAACTTATAAAGGACCTACACAATATATGCAACTGCAAGGGAGTGAACTATGTCTAGCAGTATGTAAATCTTAATCTAGTCAATCAAAAGCAAAGAAGTTTCTAGTTATCATAAAATATAAGTAAATCAATCTTTTAACTAAGGGTTGCAAGAGCATGAGGTCTAACTTTACTGTTTGGCACTCCGTTCCTTATCTAACAATCATTCAAAGACAAGCACCATCAGGCTTCTCATCAATTTCATAACCTTTAGTGAAATCCTTTTCAATACCCTTCCTTCAGATTGCAAAACACATGCATTCAGTAGCTCTAATGTTTCATGCGAGTGATCATAAAAAGCAGAGGATTCTAGCTATTATCACATGCAAAAAATAAAAACTTATGTGAAGGAAATAACTTTGAATTTATGAGTGCACAAAACAAACATTATTTAATATTTTCATAAACAATCTAGAAATGGTGATTCAACAACACATAATTCTACAACCTGCGGGAAAACTACAATGTGTAAACAGATGCTCTGTTCTAACTAAAACTTATGTAAATCATAATTCTTATGTAAACAAAGTTCCATGTACTTCGCCTTTGGTGGGACCTGATCCAAGGAAAGACAGGAATGAAACTAAACTCAGATAGATATAGGAATCAGATCACTTGTCATTAAAATGAAAAAGATTGTAAACAGTGTAAAACATTGTCTCGGGAGTTCACAATTACAGGAAATGGTATTGTCATATCAAAAAGGGTACTAGCTTACTATAGACAGGCCATTTAGTTTATATATATCATTGCATAACCTACAGAAAAACAAAAAAGACTTCTAGTTAACTTCAAAAGAATGTGTCATGCACTAAGCTAAGTGTGCAAGCGTAGTGAATGTTCATGCACAAGATCGTGAATGGTGGTATCTCCTAGAGCAAACTTGGTCTTAGGGGAATAGGCCTCTATTTTTGTGAGCATTATGGATCTCGTCGAACACTAGTGCCACCGCCAAAGTGACTGCAATTCTACTTGAGTCTTTGCTTGAACTGTGCATTGAAATAAACGAACCGGTTCAAAACTGGAACTTCTTCAATTGGACCTGAACTTTGTCAAAAATTGGAGCTTAAGAGTGATCTATTGTGATGATCAATTTCTTGCATCAAAACAATTTGATCTTCAAATGTCAAAAGTTTCAATTTAAACCTATTCCAAGAAGGTGTTGTTGGCAATCAACCCCGTTAGTAGCATTTATGCAAATTTAGTTCAGTAAAAGGAAGAGTACAACATCTAAATAGATAAACTAAAATATTTCTATAATCCTAACTAGAATGCATACATTGTTCATCAACTTGTTACCATGATACTTCTAATTAAGCCCTAAATGACTGATTAAATGGAGAAATTAAATTCCTTTTCTTACCCAAAATTGGGAGCCATCAGTGAACATCGTTATTGGAAAGCTAAAACTTTTAAGATCCTATAGATACGATATTATTGTCTTTCATCATTTTCTTATGTGCTTTCCAAATTCAAAGCATGTGTTAAAATGTTAATTATTTGTTGGGAAACAAAAAATTCCATCCTTACCATTAAACCCAATTGTGGTAGATGTTCCTTTTCAGCAATGAGGATTGGACTTCATTGGCGAGATCCATCCTCCCTCTAGTGGGAAACACAAGTGGATTCTGACAGCTACGAACTTCTTCACCAAATGGGTGGAAGATATTCCAATTGTGGTAGATGTTCCTTTTCAGCAATGAGGATTGGACTTCATTGGCGAGATCCATCCTCCCTCTAGTGGGAAACACAAGTGGATTCTGACAGCTACGAACTTCTTCGCCAAATGGGTGGAAGATATTCCAACCGTAAACGCAACTGATAAGGTAATCGCAAACTTTCTAGAAGAGTGTATTTTAGCAAAGTTTGGATTTCCACGTAAAATTATGACTGATAATGTTGTTGATTTTAAGTCTTCTCCTCTTATTCATTTATGTGAAAGGAATGATATTATCCTCAAACATTATATTCCTTATTATCCAAAAGGAAATGGACCAGCATGATCTACTATAAAGAGTCTCATTAACAGTATTAAAAAGTTGTTATCGATAAGCAAGAAAGCATGGGACATAAGGATAAAATATGCATTGTGGGTGGATAGGATTAGTACCAAGAAGTACATAGGTACTTCTCGATTTTAGTTAGTGTATGGAATTGATGTTGTATTTCATGTTCATTTCAGCTTGCTAGTAATCATTTTTTTGCGGGATTATATTGAAGAACCTAGTGAGGTGCAAACAAGAATTTATCAGCTAATAGAGGTGCAACAAGCTAGAGAACCACTGACATTAAATGATGAAGTTCATCTAAAGAGAATTAAGACAATATTTGACAGGAAGACTAAGGAGGAAAATATCCTTCATGTGACTTAGTCTTGATATGGGATGCAAGAAGTGAAGAAAGGTCAAATCATGGGAAGTTTGATGACTTCTAGTTTGTCCCTTTTAGAGTTGCGAAGGCTTTGAGGAATAATACTTTTATTCTACAAAATATGGAAGGTGAAGAGTTGTTTGGTGGCTCAATTAATGGGAATTTTCTTAAAAATTTATATGTTTACTAAATCCATTGGTTTCTTAGAGTCATTGTAAATACCGGTGAGTTTTGAGATTTGTTCAATAAAGAATCCATACCCCAATGTAGAAGTGTGTTTTGCTTGGAATGGTTTTAAGTTATAAATGAGCAAGTTCAGTTCTAGAGTAGATATTTGAAGGTTTGAAACTCAGAGAATGTAGATGGTCTATTGATCTTGGTATCTCACAAAGAGAATACCATTCCCAATTGGAGCCAGATGTTATTTCTAAACTTGACACCCTAAATTTCTTTTATTCTTCCTCTGGGCCTCTGTAAGTTTGGATAACCCTTCTTTTAACCTTGCCATTGTAATTAATATGAACTGGTCTATTCACTCTAGAATTATTTTAGTTTTTCTTGAATGTATTTGTTTTCAAATTGGTGGCTATTGGAAAAAGCTTACATGGTTACGTAGTCCTTTCTAGCAAAACCATTGCATAGTAATATTTTTCAGGCCAAATGAAGTTATAAACAAAGGTTAAAGTGTTTGTGGAACAATCAAGGTTCTGGTATCGAAATATGGCAATTTTTCATTTAATTTGTTGTTGAAAGCTTCAAGTTCCAGCAACGAATTAGCTCTTGTCTCTGTCACTGGCGTTAGCCGAAAATTTCAAGCATCACGACAAGGAGTTATCCACATCAGCATTATGGAAATAATTCTAAAATGTTCCCATTAAGTTGTGATACCATTTATTTAGCGTTGGTCAAGTGTGTAAATCCTCTTGACTAAATGATTTGATATTTTCACCATTCAACATCCTGATGGCACATTACATCGTTCGATTGTTCAATAATGTAATTGGATCTGGTAGTTAAGGGTCATGATCATTGGTTATAAGTTTCATACATGTCACATTCAATTCATTAGTATGATCTCGTAACAACAGTTCCCTGCCAAAGTTTGAATTGTCTTCCATCTCTATTCCACCTACCAATGCAGAAAGATAGAGTCTGAGAGTAGTTGGTTGGTAGAAATGGGAAAGAGGGGGGGGAGATTCAAAGATATGAACATGAGGCGCAGAATGGTTAGAGGTGTTTCCTGAATGTACTCATAAATTTAAGGAAGTTGGATGGTTTTTCTTGAGCAAGAAGATGTAGGGATTTAATAGTGAAGTCTCAAAAAAGTCTGCAAAGACCTTTGATGGGTGTACAGTAGAGTTAGGAAATTTGAAGTTCTAGATCACAGAATAGTCCATCGTCATTGTTGTTGATTTTCCTAAGAATGGAGAAAGGTGGTTTAAGAATAAAAGCATTATGGACACGGACTATAACCAATTTATGATGATTGAGTATCAAGATCCTGACAGGAGTAAGCGGATTCCAATGAGCTACTTGAAAGAAGAATGGAGGGATGTGTTGAAAATAGTACAGAGGGATATTACATGTGAAGGAAGGTATGCTACAACCTTTGTCTACTACATGAGGTTTCTTTTGCATTTATCTAATGTGAAAAGAATGAATTTACCTTATTTTCTCCTAAAGAGATTTTCAAATATGCAGTAAGGGTACAGAATCATTATGAGCATACTAAACATAATACCTTTCATCATGGTTAAGCAAGTTGTTAGTTTTAGAAGAGTTAAGCAAACAACATGGTAACTAGTAGTGTTTCTTGTTTTGTTCATGATTTTTAAGTTAGAAGGATGGGAAGCTAAGAAAATTGAAGTGAAAACCCATGTTGGAAATACAAAAGCTCCTAGTATTCTTAAGAATTCAATTGATAAATCTTTAGGTACAAGGCAAGAAGGAGAAATTATAGTTCAAAAGACTAGAAGTGCTAAGAGAAATGTTCATTTTGAAAAAGTAGATGTAATGAAGGATAGTCTGGACTTTGTTCCACGACAAGAAGCCTCAACCTCCAATGTTAAAAAGGTTTATATGAGAAAGAGAAGGAAGTATGAATTCCTTAGTCTAATTATTGAGAAGCCCACCATGGGGCTAAATCATAAAAGTCCAAATCCAGGTGATGCAGAAACTTCCGATAGCATGCCTGAAAAAGGAAATTCTAGAAGGTTGACTAGGAAATACAAATGAGAAGCACTACCTAAAACTGATTCTAAAAGAGCACATAGCCATTCTACAAATAAGCTTAGGTTGAACACAAAGGTTGTAATGGATCCTTCTTTTAAGAAAGATGTTTGTATAGATGTTGAATATACTTCAGATGAAGAGGATCAGTAGTCCATTATGATAGAGAATCACATGTCCTAAATTTTAACAGAGATTGAGATGGGATTGAAAGTTATCCCAGAAATGCCAAAGGATAATGATATTGACCATACAGACTATAATATGGAGCAAGAGGTAGATAAGATAGCTCAAGGTTTATCTTGCCCAAACAATGTGAAGGAAACAGAGGATGATACTACAGATCTGCCATTTTCAGAAACTAGAGACTTTGAGTCAATACCAGAAGCGTATGTAAAGGAGGTAAAGGTACAGGAACCTATTGCAAAACATCAACCAAAAAATAGTAAGTTGAAGAAGGTAGAATCCAGAGAAAAATGAAAAAATGAGGAGTAGAACGAGCATTTAAAACATGGAAATATTTCAATCAAAAAGGAAAATGAAGAAACTAGGAAGAACCTGGAATAGATTGTTGTTAAATAATCAGTTGTGTGATTGGGCTTAGTAGGATATGAAAAAAAATTACGTAAAAGGAACAAAGAGATACATAATCAAATTGAGAAGCTCCTTGAACAGAATAAAACTCTTAAGAGGAAATAGTTCCTAGAGCATAATGAAAATCAATCATGGGGGAAACTCGGAATTTTAGAAGATGCAATACAACATATATAGTTGAGCCTTGCGTGTTAGGGAACTTGTTAGCCTGAACTATAGAATAGAAGAAAAGAAAATATGGGAACAATATTCCAAGAAGAAAGGCGGTGTCTAAAGAGATCAATGAAGCACTTAAGCATAGCGCAATCGTGATCAAAATCACAATGCATAATGAGAATGATAAAACGTCTCAAAGGAATATGTTAGGAAACCCATAGGATCACCTATTTATAGTTTCTAGATCTAACTAACTTCTTGAAAGTAGGGAAGATTCGGTCCACAAATAGGGGTCTTTGGTCCAAATCCTTTCAGTAGAATATGCAACGTCCCAATGTTTAGTCGGCTAGTGTAGTCGCATCAACTACGGTCGTGCTGACCATTTAGTAGTTTGTTCAACCAATTTTTCATTTGCTCTACCAACTCCATTCAGCTACTCCACTCGTCTCCTGTCATCTAACCACTGATTGTCTCCCGGAGATCTAGAGGTGTGATGGATAGTAGATCAATTTTGGTCAATGTCAATCATAAGGAAGACAATTGGATATGTTGGAAGTAGTTTTGATCAATATCAAAACAAGGATTAGTACCAAGAAGTACATAGGTACTTCTCGATTTTAGTTACTGTATGGAACTGATGTTGTATTTCATGTTCATTTTAGCTTGCTAGTAATGATTTTTTTGCGGAATCATATTGAAGAACTTAGTGATGTGCAAACAAAAATTTATCAGCTAATAGAGGTGCAACAAGCTAGAGAACCACTGACATTAAATGATGAAGTTCATCTAAAGAGAATTAAGACAATCTTTAGCGGGAAGACTAAGGAGGAAAATATCCTTCAGGTGACTTAGTCTTGATATGGGATGCAAGAAGTGAAGAAAGGTCAAATCATGGGAAGTTTGATGACCTCTAGTTTGGCCCTTTTAGAGTTGCAAAGGCTTTGAGGAATAATAGTTTTATTCTACAAAATATGGAAGGTGATGTTTGGTGGCTCAGTCAATGGGCATTTTCTTAAACATTTATATGTTTACTAAATCCATTGGTTGCTTAGACTCATTGTAAATACCTATGAGTTTTGAGATTTCTTCAATAAAGAATCCATAGCCCAATGTAGAAGAGTATGTTTTGGTTGGAATGGTTTTAAGTCATAAATGAGCAAGTTCAATTCTAGAGTAGAGATTTGAAGATTTGAAACTCAGAGAATGTAAATGGCTCTTGGTATCTCACAAACAGAATACCATTCCCAATTGGAGGCAGATGTTATTCCTAAACCTGACACCCCAAGTTTCTTTTATTCTTCCTATGGACATCTGTAAGTTTGGATAACCCTTCTTTTAACCTTACCATTGTAATTAATATGAACTGGTCTATTCACTCTAGAATTATTTTAGTTTTTCTTGAATGTATTTGTTTTCAAATTGGTGGTTATTGGAAAAAGCTTACATGGTTACATAGTCCTTTCTAGCAAAACCATTGCATAGTAATATTTTTCAGGTCAAATGAAGTTATAAAAAAAGGTTAAAGTGTTTGTGGAACAATGTAGGCTCTGGTATCGAAAAATGACAATTTTTCATTTAAGTTGTTGGTGAAAGCTTCAAGTTGCAGCAGCGAATTAGCTCTTGTCTCTGTCACTGGTGTTGCCGAAAATTTCAAGCATTGCAACAAGGAGTTATCCACGTCAGCATTATGGAAATAATTCTAAAATGTTCCCATTAAGTTGCGATATCATTTATTTAGCGTTGGTGAAGTGTGTAAATCCTCTTGACTAAATGATTTGATATTTTCACCATTCAAAATCCTGATGGCACATTACGTCGTTCGACCGTTCAATAATGTAATTGGAACTGGTAATTAAGGGTCATGATCATTGGTTATAAGTTTCATACATGTCACATTCAATTCATCAGTATGATCTCGTAATAACAGTTCCCTGCCAAAGTTTGAATTATCTTCCATCTCTATTCCACCTACCAATTCAGTGAGACCGAGTCTGAGAGTAGTTGGTTGGTAGAAATGGGGAAGAACGGGGATTCAAAGATATGAACATGAGGCGCAGAATGGTTAGAGGTGTTTCTGAATGTACTCATTACCGTAGATCTAAATCTTAGGTTTTATCAAGTGTCGAGAGGGATCAAATCTCTCGAGGTGCAAACTTCTTCACAGGTATTTGCACCTCTCAAGATTTAATCTCTAATAGCTATCAAAGTTTTCATCTACAATTATGCAAATATACTACTAAATAATACTGATAATGACAAAGTCATACATTAATGACCCAAAATCCACCATAGTTACTCATTTCAGCGAAATGGGCTAAATACATTCGAAAATTGGCCAATTAGTTCAATTCAACTTACTTAATGGTTAAAATTCATTGATTTTGCTCTTTGCTTTGTTTCCAGCTACAATGAATTGAGTGATTTTATTAATGGTTTAAATTACACAAGCAAGATGAGATTTAAAATAATTTATTGCAAATCTTGGGGTTCTGGCCTTTATAACAAATTTGGTTCAAAAGTGTACAGTGTAACTTTTTATGGACAGTCTCAGTTTTTGGTTTGAATAGAACAGGACATGGGAAATGGGTATTGAACATATGTTCATGGGATGTGTTTATTAAAAAAATAATTTATTGCAAATCTTAGGGTTCTGGCCTTTATAACAAATTTGGTTCAAAAGTGTACAATGTAACTTTTTACGGACAGTCTCAATTTTTGGTTTGAATAGTGTTAGAATATAATCCGTCAGGATTATATATTGTAAATAAATAAATAAATCTGAATAGTAGGAAGCCGAAAACGCTGGGCGGAAGGTGAAACACAACCGTCATATGAATGTATAAATGTACATGCATTAGCAATGGAAGAATATTGAATCGGGAGTTATACCTATCAGTGGTATCAGAGCTTGGCTGTTTGCCATAACTCCTGCCTACTGCATTTCAGTCCTGGCATTCTGCTTGCCAATCCATTGCCAGACTGCCTGCTCCGTCAGTCTGCCATTTGCATGCGTTTCTCTTTGCCAACCTGTGCGCATTCATTTGTATGCGTTATTCTCTTCTCATTTGCCTCTTCTACATCTGGGAGATGCTGCGATTTCATGAGGGAGTCGTATTAGTGTAACTTAGACCTATCAGTGGGAGATGCTGCGATTTCATGAGGGAGTCGTATTAGTGTAACTTAGACCTGAATATCTCTGCCTCTTTCTGCTAGCTCCCAGGCCTAAGCTTTCAGAGCTGCACTGAGTATTATTCCTGCGTGCATACCTACAAACTTTGATTCGTATTCTCTCTAATCCACGTTCCCTCTCATTTTGACCTTTATCTCTACATTTGTATTTCTGCGCGAGATTCTCACCCGAACTCACTTAGATGTGAGATTCTCCAGATTTTAGAGGCAGATTCTCAACCTAGAGTACCCCAAAATCTCTAAGGATTGAGACGAATGCTCTTTGGCCGCGAGTCCGCCGTCCTCCATGGCCGCTCGCTCGCTCTTCAGAGGCTTCCAATACAAATTTCATCGAAGACATTGGAGGGTGAACTCGACGTGAGAAGACATTGGAGAGTGAACCTGATGGTACAGAGCGTGAGCCCAAGAGCATGAAGACTTCCCTTTTGGGAGATGTGACCTCTTGTTGGCTGCCGTGACCTTCCAAAAAGAAAAAGAAAAAACCTAAATTGTAGACAGCGTTCTCATAACATCTGAAGTCTACGCTGGGTTGAAGTTTAAATTCTGCATCTTTAAGCTTGTGGTAGTGTTCAGTCTCTATTTGAGTGTGGTTTCATGAAGTCTTGAAGAGATATTTCCACATCGTTCACTCCTCTTTGAGCTTTTTTTTTTTTATGTTTGTACACCGACATATAAATTGTATTGCTGCAAAATTGTCTTAGACTGATATACATTGCATTGAAGACTGCTGAAGGCTGCGAATTCCATATGCTACGTGGAGAGTGACTAATATATATCTTTTATATTGAAGAATAATATATGCTGTATATCATGCTGACTGATATATTGTGATTGATATGCTAATTGATATCATGCTGAATATTGAAGAATAATGTATGATGACTGATATATCATACATTGAAGAATCTTGTGAAAGCTATATGTTGTTTTGTTGGTGTTGATTGCATTGAGACTGCTCGTGCAATTGGGAATATTGCCA
Organism: Pseudotsuga menziesii; assembly: GCA_001517045.1. Classification (NCBI taxonomy): domain Eukaryota; kingdom Viridiplantae; phylum Streptophyta; class Pinopsida; order Pinales; family Pinaceae; genus Pseudotsuga; species Pseudotsuga menziesii. The sequence goes on along the minus strand of LPNX010081712.1, from coordinate 550,593 downwards.
CTGAGCAATTTTTCTGCTGCTGCAAGTTCTTGAAGCTGCCTGCGTGGAGCCTTTTGGGTGTGTTGACCAAAGAACTCATTTCTCTGGGTGCTGCTACAAGTCTGTTCCAAGATAATGTATTGAGGTATTATTGTAATTTTTCATAAGAAGATTTGAATTGTCCATGTAAACAACACTCTAAAGTAAATTACATGGAGATGCGTTGAAAGCATTCTAATCCTATGTTTCTTTGAGAGTTGTGCCTCTCCCTCACCATCACCAGTGGTGAATTATTTGCTTATGAACTTATTGACAGCATATTTTCTCTGTAAATGAACTTATTGTAAATCACCTTGGCAGAGACTGTAGACCTGCAAGGTTATTGTTTTTCTCTTTGTCATATTAAGTTCATTATTGTAAATTACACCAGCAGTCGCAAAAGATGCAATCTATAGCATCTAAGAGAGGCAGAGGAAGAAGAAACTTCAGAGGCAGAGGGAGCAGAAACAACTCCAGCAAAAGATCAGATCTGCAGTGCAAGCGTTGTGGAAAGACTGGGCACACATCAGATCAGTGTTGGGCTTCATGGGACTCCATCAAAGACAAGCATAACCAGAAGAAAGATGATAATAAAAATCAAGATGCTAGTAAATCTTCTGATTCTGCTCATTGTATTGTTGCACATTGTAATATTGGAATTAATGAAATGACTTCACTTTCATCTTACAAAGATTGTTGGTTGCTTGATACTGGTGCAACATCACACATGACATTTAGAAAAGACTGTTTTGAAGAACTTAATGAAACAATAGATGGCATAGTTTACTTTGCAGACAAGTCAAGTCTTAAACCAAAGGGAATGGGCACCATTCGACTGAAGATGCCTGGATTCCCTGATTTCTTGTTGAAGAACGTTCTCTATCTTCCAGAGTTGCAGAGAAGCCTGCTGTCCTTGGTGGAGATTCGAAAACG
>LPNX010081712.1:440859-547717 GCA_001517045.1 Pseudotsuga menziesii | reverse complement strand
GTGAAGGACACTGGTCAGCTGCAAAAAGAGTTCTAAGATACTTGAAGGGAACTCAAGACGTTGGACTCAAGTACTCTAAAGTGGATGACTTCAAACTTATTGGGCACTCAGATTCAGATTTTGATGGCAATAAGGAGACAAGAGTATCAACTTCTTGATACACTCTGAATCTTGGATCAGCAGCTGTCTCATGGAGATCACACAAACAGTCAATTCCGGCAGATTCAACAACAGAAGCAGAATACGTGGCTGCAGCAGAAGCAACGAAAGAAATAGTATGGCTCAGGAAGATACTTGAAGATTTGCAAGAAAAACAAGAAAATTCTACTCCATTATTGGTCGACAATACTTCTGCAATCAAGCTGGCTAAGAATCCTAGATTCGATGATCGAACCAAACACATCAACACAAAGTATCATTTGATTCGACATCATGTAGAGGCCAAGACAATCCATTTTCGACATTGTTCCACAAATGATCAAGTTGCAGACATCTTCACCAAAGCGCTTGGACGAGAAAAGTTTGAAAGATTCAGAAACATGCTCGGACTTACAAACACCCCTTCGGATTAAGAGGGGGATTGTTAGAATATAATCCATCAGGATTGTATATTGTAAATAAATAAATAAATCTGAATAGTAGGAAGCCGAAAAGGCTGGGTGGAAGGTGAAACACAACCACCATATGAATGTATAAATGTACATGCATTAGCTATGGAAGAATATTGAATCGGGAGTTATACCTATCAAATAGAACAAGACATGGGAAATGGGTATTGAACAGATGTTCATGGGATGTGTTTATTAAAAAATGCAGAGGTTTTAATTTTTGGTAGACTATCCAATTTTAAGATTTTGAACCTACTATGAAAAAGTTTTTTTCAGTATTAACAATTATAAGTATGATTTTTTTCCAAATCCCAAATCTAACTCAAACTATGAAATCCAATAGTTAAATTGAATGACATGTCCAAAGTTCCAAAAAGTATTTCATATTTCTATCGTATTAACAATGATCATGCCACAAACAGCAAGTAGTAATCGACAAAATACTTCCAAAGAAAAATCTGAACGTTTCTCTTTAATATTGAATACTATTTTTAAACATTGAATGCATTTGTTTTAAGAATTAACTTCACAGCACATTCATAGAAAATGGGGAGATAAGTATCAGACTAAATCTTCCAAAATAAAAATAATGTTACCTTTACAAATCGAATGTCAAAATAAAAATAATGTTACCTTACAAATCCAATGTCAGCACAATGCAAATAGTTTTTGGAAGATACCGAAACTGAGATAGGTATCAGACTAAATCTTCCAAAATACAAATAATGTTACCTTTACAAATGGAATATCAACACAATGCAAATAGTTTTTGGAAGATACCGAACCGGAGTAGGATTTTTCATTTTTAACACAAAAATTGCACAGCAGCTTTAACCTTTCAAAGAATAATCAAACTTAAAATTAATTATATACAAAACCACATCTGCCGCCATTTCAAACGCCTGGGCGACTACAATTTTTCCAAGGGTGTTATTAATTCAATTCACATGCATTTTTAGGCTCAAAAGTTGCCGCCCGAGCGTCTGATGTCCAACATTGAATTACTAAATAGTACATACAGTTTGCGGATACTACACTATCAGAATTGAGGTTGAGCGAAGTCAGATTTTCCTGGAGACTGCTAACCATGGAGAGCACTGTGATTGGAGAGAATTACAGAAAATACAGACTCGGAAACAAGATTGGAAGCGGTGCATTTGGCCAGGTATACATTGGAAACAAATTAGAGACGGGAGAATGTTGCGATTAAGATGGAGAGCGTCGACGCAAGGCACTCATTCTTGGATCATGAATATGAAGTCTATGTAGTTATTTCCGGTGGAACTGGTATTCCAAACGTTAGATGGTTTAGGTCATAACATTTTAGTTATAGATTTTCTAGGCCCAACCCTGGCAGAGTTATTTATGTTTTGTTGGTATAAATTCTCACTTAAGACAGTGGCCATCATCCATATCTCGATTGCAAATTCCCTGCATCCAACGGTGGGACAAAGAGCGAAGTCAAAGTCAATAGTTTGTTGTATAAATTCTCACTTAAGACAGCGATCATTATCCATATCTCGATTGCAGATTCCCTGCATCCAACGGTGGGACAAAGAGCGAAGTCAAAGTCAACTATCGACTCTGCTTCATATCTGTTGGATGCAGGGAATCTGCAATCAAGATAAGCTCAGGCACATGTCTTAATGTTAGCTGATCAGCTGATTGACAGGATTGAACATATAAGTGCAAATGGTTTTTTGGACAGAGACTTGAAAATTGAAACTTTTCTTACGAGGATAAGTCAAAAATCGAATGTGATCCACGTGATTGATTTTGGTTTTGCAAAGAATTTCCGTGATCCTATGGCTTTACAAATGGAATGTCATCCAAAGGTGGGGTAAAGAGCAAAGTCAAAGTCAACTATTGACTCTACTCCATATCTGTTGGATGCAGGGAATCTGCAATCAACATAAGCTCAGGCACGTGTCTTAATGTTAGTTGATCAGCTGATTGACAGGATTGAACATATGCAAATGGTTTTTTGGACAGAGACTTGAAAACTGAAACTTTTCTTACGGGGATCAGTCAAAAATCAAATGTGGTCCACGTGATTGATTTTGGTTTTGCAAAGAATTTCCGTGATCCTATGGCTTTACAAATGGAATGTCAGCACAATGCAAATAGTTTTTGGAAGATACCGAACCAGAGTACGATTTTTCGTTTAAGATACCGAACCGGAGTAGGATTTTTAGTTTTTAACACAAAATTGCACAGTAGCATTAACCTTTCAAAGAATAATCAAACTTAAATTTAATTATATACAAAACCACATCTGCCGCCATTTCAAACGCCTGCGTGACTACAATTTATTCAAGGGCGCAAAAATTTCAGTTTTCCACTGTTGCAAGCCCTCACAAATCTCATCGTTCTCTCAAACTTCAGTAAATGAGAATGTAAGTTAATCCAACTTTCATGGCAAGATCTCCAGCAGCCAGGCCAAACTCATATTTTTGTTTAGACTTCTTCTATCAGCTAGAAGAAAATCTCATTGATTATTATTAATGGTTGCAAAATATATTTATTACTTTTTATTTTTTGAAAGTAAAAAGTAAGCTCACAAACATTAAGCAATTAAAAAGTAATGTTACAACATCTATATCATAATAGGCAAGTAAAAAATAACTATAGCCAACCAAGAGGAATGTTACATAAAGTTACAACATCTCCCTCCAAATATTTATAGCCGACATTTACATGAGGAACTTTACATTACAAGATCTTCCCCATACTGGACTGTAAAGCACCTCTCCACGCAATAAATTTAAGAAAGTTGAATGGTTTTTCCTGTGCAAAAAGATATAGGGATTTAATAGTGAAGTCTCAGAAAAGTTTGCAAAAACCTTTGATGGGTGTACAGTAGAGTTAGAAAATTTGAAGTTCTAGATCGCAGAATAAGAAAATTTGAAGTTCTAGATCGCAGAATAACCCATCGTCATTGTTGCTGATTTGCCTACGAATGGAGAAAGGTGGTTTAAGAATAAAAGCATTATTGGCACGGACTATAACCAATTTACGATGATTGAGTATCAAGATCCTGACAGGAGTAAGCGGATTCCAATGAGCTACTTGAAAGAAGAATGGAGGGATGGTGTTGAAAATAGTACAGAGGGATATTACATGTGAAGAAAGGTATGCTACAACCTTTCTCTACTACATGAGGTTTCTTTTGCATTTATCTAATGTGAAAAGAATGAATTTACCTTATTTTCTCCTAAAGAGATTTTCAAATGTCAGTAAGGGTACAGACTCATTATGAGCATACTAAACATAGTACCTTTCATCATGGTCAAGCAAGTGAGTTTTACAGGAGTTAAGCAAACAACATCGTAACTAGTAGTGTTTCTTGTTTTGTTCATGATTTAAGTTAGAAGGATGGGAAGCTAAGAAAACTGAAGTGAAAACCCATGTTGGAAATACAAAAGCTCCTAGTATTCTTAAGAATTCAATTGATAAATCTTTAGGTACAGGGCAAGAAGGAGAAATTATATTTCAAAAGGCTAGAAGTGCTAAGAGAAATGTTCATTTTGAAAAAGTAGATGTAATGAAGGATAGTCTGGACTTTGTTCCACAGCAGGAAGCTTCAACCACCAATGTTAAAAAGGTTTATATGAGAAAGAGAAGGAAGTATGAATTCCTTAGTCTAATTATTGAGAAGCCCACCATGGAGCTAAATCATAAGAGTCCAAATCCAGGTGATGCAGAAACTTCCGATAGCATGCCTGAAAAAGGAAATTCTCAAAGGTTGACTAGGAAATCCAAATGAGAGGCACTACCTAAAACTGATTCTAAAAGAGCACATAGCCATTCTACAAATAAGCTTAGGTTGAACACAAAGGCTGTAATGGATCCTTCTTTTAAGAAAGATGTCGGTATATATGTTGAATATACTTCAGATGAAGAAGATCAGTAGTCCATTATGATAGAGAATCACATGTCCTAAATTTTAACAGAAATTGAGAAGGGATTGAAAGTTATCCCAGAAATGCCAGAGGATAATGATAGCGACCATACAGACTATAATATGGAGCAAGAGATAGAGGAGATAGCTCCAGGTTTATCTTGCCCAAACAATGTGAAGGAGACAGAGGATGATACTACAGATCTGCCATTTTCAGAAACTAGAGACTGAGTCAATACCAGAAGCGTATGTAAAGGAAGTAAAGGTACAGGAACCTATTGCAAAATATCAACCAAAAAATAGTATGTTGAAGAAGGTAGAAAAGCTCCAGAGAAAAATGAAAAAATATGAGTAGAACGAGCATTTAAAACAGGGAAATATTTCAATCAAAAAGGAAAATGAAGAAACTAGGAAGAACCTGGAATAGCTTGTTGTTAAGCATAATCAGTTGTAAGATTGGGCTCAGTAAGCTATGAAAAAAAATATGTAAAAAAACAAATAGATACATAATCAAATTGAGAAGCTCCTTGAACAGAATAAAACTCTTAAGAGGAAATAGTTCCAAGAGCATAATGAACTTCAATCATTGGGAAAACTCGGAATTTTAGATGATGCAATACAACATATATAGTTCAGCCTTGCGTTATAGAGAAACATGTTAGCCTGAACTATAGAATAGAACAAAAGAAAATATGGGAACAATATTCCAACAAGAAAGGCGGTGTCTAAAGACATCAATGAAGCACTTGAGCATAGCAAATCATGATCAGAATATCATAATGCATAATGAGAATGATAAAACATCTCAAAGGAATATGTTAGGTAACCAGTAGGATCATCTATTTATAGTTTCTAGATCTAACTAACTTCTTGAAAGTAGAGAAGATTCATTCCACAATAAGGGTCTTTGGTCCAAATCATTTCCATAGAATCTGCAACATCCCAAAGGTCCCAAAGTTTTATTGACTGGTATGGTCGCATCAACTACAGTCGTGCTGACCATTTAGTCATTTGTTCAACCAAGTTTTCATTTGCTCTACCAACTCCATTCAGCTTCTCCACTAGTCTCCTGTCGTCTAACAACTGATTCTCTTGAAAATCTAGAAGTGTGATGAACCATCAAGACTGTAGGTTTTAACATTGCGGGAGTTCTTTGGAGTAAATCAATTTTGGTCTGTGTCAATCATAAGGAAGACAATTGGATGTTTTGGAAGCAATTTTGATCAATATCAAAACAAACTATCAATTGCCAACTACATGAAGTTTTCAAGTTCCGGTAGCACCTTTCAATGGAAAATCATGAAAATGCTACAGGAAATTATGGGAGTAGAGATTTTGCAAATTTTGAGTTGTTGACATGCATGCAACAAAGAGATCTTCATTGTAAACTTAGCAAGATCGGAGTCAAAGAATCAATGGAGTCAAGTAAGATCGAAAAGGTAGAATAAAATGAAACCAGGATTTATGTTAAAAATTATAAAATCAATTGCAATATTTACTTCTAGTTTTAATTATAGAATCATATTCAATCCACCATTTTGGGATCATGATTATGTTCTGGAAATATGATGTATCCATAAAATGAAAGAAAATATTGTAAAAGGGGTTTGGAGAGTCCAGAGAGTTTAAAGAGAGATTTGAAATTTTTTTTGTAAAGGAAAAGATAGTTACTGTATTATATATGATGATCAAAAACTCCTGTAGCTTGATAAATGGACTATGAAACTTTTGTAAGCCAATTCTTTGCTATTTATTTGAATATGAATGCAATATCACCTTAGCTTAGATTGTCTTCATATTATGGAACTTTTACATATAAAATATAAATGTGAATGCCCATGGTCTGTTGTTGTATTCAAGTTTCTCATGCTTTCTTTAGAATGTTATTATGGATGAAAGTAACCTCTTGATGGATATATTGCAATGATCAGCCTGTGAAACTCGTAAATTCATTAATTGCTATAATTTCTTGGCTGAAATATAATTATTATGATAGTTGTTACTCAAACCTCTTGCTTCTTATTATTTGAGTCTGGTGTGATCAACTGACTATGCTTATTAACCTAAATTCCTTGACCTACGCTTACTATGAAATATTGAGGTGCTTAAACTGTGTATTCTGATAGTCTAGGACTAATAATTGCAAGAAGAAATTTGATGCAAATAGTCATGCCTTCGTCATGATGAGCTATTCTGATCAATCAAAATCTTCTCAATTGTTTGACCCAATCAAACAACAAGCCATTTTGAGTATAAATGTGATCTTTGATGAGAATACAGGTAATAAATTTTTGAACTTTTCTTCTAGTCTATTGCATAGGGATCCTTTTGATATTAGTAAAGAATCTAGATCAATTGTATCCACATTTGGGGTTTTGACTAGACTGACAAATTTTACTCCTAAGTCGACTAATAGTCAATCTACATTAACTGAGAACATCGACACACCTACTCTTTCGACTAACAATCACCAACCTGAATCACTTCCAACTTGTCTACCTCGATGGGTTGCTGAAACAATTGAAGCTATTGGACCTTATGTTGGAGATGTTAGTATTGATCGCAAAACCCACAGTCAAAAACAGCATGGCAGTGTTGCATTGGTGGCACTTGTTCTTGAAACCTATGATCCTAACACTTATGCTAATGGTCGAGGAGTGCGTGAATGGGAAAATGTTATGGCTGCTAAAATTGATTCTTTGAAATAAAGTCAAACCTGGGAACTGGTTCCTCAACTACAAGAAAAGAATGTTGTGGAGTGTCAATGGGTTTACAAGATCAAGTTTACTTTAGACAGGGCTATTGAATACCCCAAGGCTCACTTGGTAGTCAAGGGATTCTCTCTACCTAGTAACTAGTAACTTAAACCTGGATTTATAAAAATTAATGAAATAAAGTATTAACTATTTATTTCATACCCTAAGTGTTAAGTGTAAAATGAAAGCAATATCTTTTTTTCCTGATGACTAACCTACTTAACAGGTTCAAAAGAACTTAAAACTCTTACCACAGATTTCCTATTGGATTAAACTTTGTAAAACCTCAATTTATCAAATTGCAAAACTCTTACAGCAGATTTCCTATTGGATTAAACTTTGTGAAACTTCAATTCATCAAATTGCAAGTACAAGGACATTGCCACCTAGTGGCTATTGTTATATAATCCATTTTTATAAATTATAAAACATCTCTACTTCACATGATTCTAGAGGGGCATACAAAAAGATGACAAAGGATGGCTTCAAATACAAAAATTTGTTCAAAAAGCAGAGAAAGAGATTTGGGGCATACAAAAGATGACAAATGATGGCTTCAAATAAGTGAGAGGAACAACCAACCTTATTCTCTGGCAAATTTATCAAAAACAACTGAAGAAACAGGAGAAGGGAAAACAAATCTTGGGAGGCAAATGGTGGTGTGAAAACACACCGTTGGTATTGATAGAAAATAAAATCAAGCCCTCTCTCCACGGATGCGGCGGGCCAGCTGGATATCTTTGGGCATAATTGTTACCCTCTTGGCGTGGATTGCGCACAGGTTGGTATCTTCAAAGAGTCCTACCAGGTACGCCTCAGCTGCCTCCTGGAGTGCAGCAACGGCCGAGGACTGAAACCTCAGATCAGTCTTGAAATCCTGAGCGATTTCTCTCACCAGACGCTGAAAGGGGAGCTTCCTTATCAACAGCTCAGTACTCTTCTGGTACTTTCGGATCTCACGGAGAGCAACGGTGCCGGGCCTGAACCTGTGAGGCTTTTTCACTCCTCCGGTCGCAGGGGCAGACTTTCGAGCAGCCTTTGTTGCTAGCTGCTTCCGTGGGGCCTTCCCGCCGGTCGACTTACGGGCAGTCTGCTTCGTGCGGGCCATCTCTTTCTCTGCTTTTGCTTCTATTCGCTCTGCCCTCAAAATTTGTTCAACACTGCAATGCATTTGCCGTGCCATCGCTCGCCATTTTATTCACCTCCTCAATTTCAATTTCAATTTCCCGCCAATACATCTCCACCGTCGCTCTTTTGACTCTAATCCACGGCTCTCGATCCTCGTACTCTTCAATTACCTCACGGATCGCCAATGAATCTCACGGCTTCGCAATATTATGTGCTTCATGTATTTAGGGAGGAGTCTTTCAAGGTAGTGGGGCGGGGAATCATCGACTATGGTACAAAGCCAATGATTTACGAAGGAGTTCAAGCCTCAGAGTCTTGAGTCTTTCAAGGTTGTGGGGGGAATTATCGGTGAACAATATTCAACATGAAGTATAATAAGAAATGTTGTTATTACTTTGTTGCATGTAAAATATTTTTTGCCGAAATTATCAACTATGATACAAACCCAATGATTTACGAAGGAGATTTTGTGTTGTCTCTTGCAAAGGACCTTGTGGAGGAGGATGAGAGAGAGGTTGGCCCTATTCCTACTAGTGATTGTCATAGTTATAAAGGGATAAATCTTGCAAAACAAATACAAACTTTGGAAAATTGTACTCATGTGGTTTTGGGAGTTTTTATCGGTGGCAAGCTAGACACAGTGGCACATTTACTATCTAATTGTCACGTTGTTAGGTTAGGTTTCGAATGGTATCCAAGTGGGCTCTATAACAAAGAAAAGTCAAGCTTGAACAACTATAAATGGCTCCCATGTACAAACACCTCCCCACTCATTCACTTCACCTAGACATAACATTTACTCCCTAGATTGAGGTCGATCTTATCTCCTAGTAATACTCACTCGTGTATTAGGGCTTATCCAAAAGAGGTCGAGTTTTTAAATAATATTAACTATCAAGCTGATGCTCTGATGGGTCAGGTAAAGGTTGGCGGTGGACTCATAAGAAGGAATTTGGATTACATTTCTTTGATAGGCTCTAATGAATAGATTATTGTTTGCCCAAGGAAGAAGGAGGCTCCAATAAGGTTGAAAAGGAAAAGGAAGATAATAAAGAAACGAATTGAGTATGTTTGAATGACGGTGAAGGACGACCTTAGGTTAGAACAAGTTATGGAGTATGTCAGTAAAACTCTTGTTAGACATTTCTTTGGAGTACACTTGTTTGAGGTTATTATTCATAGTTGGTTGAAAGAAAATTGGGAGCCGCAACTAGGGTACAGTCCAAGATTTCACATTTTGACAAAAGGATGGCTACATTTTAAGTTCCACTATGAGGAAGAAGTAGTAAAAATCTTGGGAGATAGGTGGTTTTGGGGTTCTTATCTGTTGAACCTCAAAGTCTAGCATCCATGCTTTGACCCGCATCGAGAGGTGTCCAAGCAAGTCCTTGTTTGTGTCAAAATTCTACGTCTCCCTATGGAATTTTGGCACAAGAAATTTCGATGGGACTTGGGGATTTTTCTAGGAAAATTTGTTTTGGTCAATCCTTCCTACAAGTACAACTCTTTTAGGTTAGTCACCAATGTTTTGGTACTTTTAGATATGTCTAGTGGATGAGTAGAAAGCATTGATATTGAAGTTAGCGGTATTGTTCTCACTTTGGCTCTTTATTACTCCAACATCTCTTCTCAATGTGTTAAATGTCAAAAAATTGGACATGTCTGGGATGATTACTTGAAGGAGTTTAAAGGAAAGTATGGATTCCAAAGAAGGACATGTCATTGCGGAAAGTTGAGCACATAATAGAAGACCATGTCAATTCCAGGAGTCCTAGGAAGAAGGGTGAATAAATAGTCATAATATAAGAAAAAGAGAAGGGGGTAAATCCCCATGGGGTTGTTGAAGAACCAACTGTAGTTTTGTCGAAATTCCAAACTATTCAAAATTATTGTGACAAGGTAGGTCCACTACCTAAGGATCCAGGGGGAGATAACAGTAAACTTTCTTGGACTATGGATGACCAATCATCTTCAGTCATTGATTTCTCAAGAAAGGTTGACCTACTTTGCCTTAATTATGTTGACAACGAGCTTCTAGGTGAATAAATATTCTACCTATGGAAGGGTGGAGATTTCAAAGGAGAATGCATTTTCTACTGCATATCCTTTTCACATGATTTCGCTCACTCTAGGCTTGATGGAGAGGGACATAAGGGATCCACTATGTATACTCCTACACTGTTAGGTAAGTTGATGAATTTTGGCTCTAGTTTTATTACATTTCCGCACTCTATGGGTACTCTTGGGACTCATCCAGGTAGGAGGGAAACTTTGAAGAGTTTGGGGGACTCTTCACAACGTAACTATGTTTCCACCAGCGCTTCTCTAATAAATTCAAGGGGTTTGTGCATCTCCCCAAGCCTAGGATTACAGGGATTGGCCCTTCATAAGACTTTAGTAAACTTCACCAAATATCCAACTCCTTTTAAGGTTCCCAAGAAAATCCTTATTGTCTCCATTCCAAAGGCCCCATAAGCTTGATTGAGGATAATCCATCGAGTGGATTGGGATTGGATAATAGATGTTCCATAGGGAAGAGTGGTTCCAACAAGAAGTCCTACCTCCATCGTGCCCATAATAGGCCAACGACAGAGTTACTACAAGGGAAACATAAATGTTTGGTTTGGGCGCTTAGAGAATATAAGTCATCATTGAGTGTGCCCAAATGAAGATCCTTTCTCTAAATATCAAGGGTATAGGCAACCCCAATAAATGCTTATCCCTCTTTAGGTTAGTGGAAAAAGATTTACCAGACGCCTTACTTATACAAGAAACTATGTGCAAGGGGGACACTTTTATTGGCAATCTTAAAATTAATCTCAAAGGATGGGATTTTCTATGAAAGAATGCATATGGACTCTCAGGTGGTTTACTAACAGTTGGAGGATTGATTTACAGTTGATTAATAGTTTCTATGTTCTCTCACGTATGTGCATAACCTTCAAGTGTGAGAGCTTAGATTCACAAGTCTCCATATTTATTGTGTATATGCCTTATGATGATAAACAACGTTTCTAGGATCATTTTTTCTCACTTTTTGTGATCATGGAGGTTAATTTAGTCATTGGAGGAGATATAAACTTCAACGTGAGTTGAGTTGAACTACGAAGTTCCTTAGTGGTGCCAGATGCTCTGTCAACTTACTTTTTACACAAAATTAAGGCAGTTGAGCTAGTGGACGTCGAACCGGTCAATATGAAGCCAACTTGGAGAATCAAAAGGTTGAGGGAGGGTAGGAATTCTGAAGCATTTAGACTGTTTTTTGGTCTTGAGCATTTGTTGCGGGAGGTAGATATCCAAAGGAGTTGGGTGGGGATTGGCGATGGCTAGGAATATCGTCTTATTTACTTGTTACTGACTAATCTGAAGGAAAAGCCTTCATCTTCCTTCAAATTTAATATGAGTTGACTAGAGGATGAGGAGTTTAAAAAGTTGGTAAAGAAAGAGTGGGGACCCTTTAAGGTCTACTTGGCGGTTCCTACTAGTAGACAATTTGCATACTCACTACTGGAACTCAAGGAAAAGGTGGTAGAATGGTCTACCAAGAGGTATAGTGAGAGGGACAAAAAACTAAAGGAGATCAATGCAACTATTGAGTCACTCTATAATATTAACACAATGGGAGTATTTTATAAGGAAGAATTTAAATCGTTAATAGATTTGGAAGCACTCCGATTAAAATTTATAGTAATAGGAAAGGGAGTCAGATTGGAGGATGAAAAGCAGAGTGACATGGTTGGAGATCGGAGATGAAAATACAAACAAAATTCACAAGTATGCAAATCATCGAAAAAATCTTAAAACATTTGGGAACTCCATAATGTTGAAGGTTTGTGAATCTAGGACTTTAAAAATTTGTTACAATTGGGAGTACAATACTTTTCAAATATATCTAAAGAAACAGAACAAGCAATCATAGCGAAGGTTGTGAAGGTTTGTTCTTGTTTTCCATGAAAGACAACGATACCTTATTTGAGGAAGTGAGTTTGGATGAACTCTTAGATCTACTATCCACTTCACAAAAGGGGAAGAGCCATGGTTTGGATTTTTGGAAGGTTGAATTCTTCCTCAACTGTTTTGATCTACTTGAACATGATATTTTATGTGTAGCGAATGAGGTAAGAATGATTGGAAGTGTCCTTCCAAATTTCAATACTAGTTTCGTTGCGCTTATTCCTAAAGTCGATAAGCTAGAGAATTTTAGGGATTTGTGCAAAGGTGTTGGCAATTCATTTGAAAAAAACTTATGTCACAAGTGATTTCTTCGAAGCAATTCGGCTTTCTTAAAGGTCATCAAATTCATCACAATAGGTGTAGCTCAAGGAGGACTCCATAGTATAAAAACAAAGAAGTTAGGAGCAAATGTGGTTAAACTTGACCTTTCAAAGGCTTAGTATTGAACCTCTAGGTTATTCCTTTGTCTCCTTTTAATACATATTAGATGTACACTCAACATTGTCAACTAGACCAGCATAGATCCATCTTAAACTTGGATCTAGAAAGCACCAAGAGGGATCCAATTTAATTAGGTGTAAGTTATTTTTATCTTAAATTTTTAAATGTTCATAAAAATTACAACTCAAACATTTTGATCAGTTTAGTGTTTGATAAATCTGGGTTTAACATGGATCTTTGTTGGAGCAGGGTCCCGCAGCTACAGAAGAAGCTGCTAGTTTTGGCGGAAAGAAGTTAAGACAGAGCTACGATGCCGTAGCACGTTTCCAGCTGGAGAGCAGAGCCGGAAACCATGACTTTTAAGATAGAAAAGTCAAGAAGGCAACGGTACCTGAGCGGCCAAGAAGATAGAGCTCAACCACTACATTGAAGGCAGCGGCGGAAGACAGGAGGGCTCAGCGACCCTCATAAAGGAGAAGGAGCAACGAGGCTGAAGCATTGAAGGCGAAGGATAGAAAAGCAAAGCGGTGCATAGTACCCATGATCAGTGCCGGGAAGCATGGAAGACTGCAGAGAGCTGTGGTGTGACGGAAAGCGGCTACCTCAAGTACAGATATGGCCGACTGTCACTAGTTAGGTTTTGGGTTACTGTTGGGACAGGCCCACAGTGTTGTAATGGCAAGACCTTCGGGCTGCCTATATAAGAATATATTTTGTATTGTAAAAGGGTTGGCAGGTTGAAGAGCTAGCTAGTCATTTTGTTAGTTAGTAGTGTCTTGCAGACTATTAGATTGTTGTAAAAGCCTAGCTCTGGTTCTGTTATTAGCGGTAGCAATCTTACGGTAACCAGTAGCTAGCTTATAGAATATGTATGTAAAGATCCGCAGGGATCGACAGAGAGGGAAGAGTATATTGTAGGAGAGCAATACAGAAGAGAAAAGAGATCTAAGAGAGAAGATCTTAAGCTGCATATGCGGTGCAGCAGAACTGTGTTTTACCTTCCCCTGAGCTATAATAAAAACACAGTTCTGTGGACGTAACTTCCATCCTGGAGGTGAACCACGTTAAAATCAGTGTTATGCGATTGGTTTATGTGTTATGTTTACTTATGCATTTCTCAGTCAGTTTATGGACTTTGTTTATAGTTTAATGAATGAATGTGTTAATCAGTTCACAGCAATATAGAAGGGTAAATATAGGTTAACGTCTTTGGCACGATGTTTATGGTTCCTTTATGCTGTGCGTAAAATAGTCTCTATTGCAGTATCGAATAGCCTTGTATGTTAAGTCTTGCACGTCGACATGAGCAACGCTAAGTGCGCTAAACCGCGGAGGTAGGATATCACAGAGAGGTGATACTGCACTGGCAGAGGAGCTGCGGTGCGCGATACCACAGGTGAAGGGCTTAGCGTTGGGCAGGAACTGCGTGTCGCACCGTGTGCGGCGATGCGATAAGGTTGGAGATATCACGGGTCTGAGAAAGTGCGCGCCGCAGGAAAGGATTGCGCGGTGGTATAAAGGAATATCCGGTGGCTAGAAGAGCTGCGAGGCGAGGAAATTGCGCGACGCGAGCAGGAGATCGCGTGACGCGCAGAGGAGAGACCACAGCTAGGAGAGTTGTGAGCCACCAGTGGGATTGCCACAAAACCCAGTCCAAGACGCTCGAGTCCTTGGCTAACCCATTAGAGTCACTTCGGGTGAGACTTCAAGCCGCTTTGCGGTCTATCGCCGAAAGGGCCAGTGATCTAGGGGTGTTGTTGGTTGATTATAGTAAACCCGGGTCTGCCCATAGCAGCCAACAAATGGTTCCATTGCCGGTTTTGAACAACTGAGTGCTAATGTTCTGTTGGCATCCCACCAGAGAAGAGTTTCACCAGTGGCTGGATTCAAACCTAAGGGAGTTTGCCCAGAAAGAAAATCGGAGCCCTAAACTGAGCACAGCGGACTGGTTAGAAAAGCATATCGCTTCAGATATACACGCTATATTTTTTGCGACCTATGGAAACGAGCTTTTCGACTGGTTATCCAAGTTGACAGATAGGAACATATTCAAGAAGAAAAGAAACATTGTCTGGACACCGGAGCTGATTCAGACCGTGCAGAACCTCGACAATCCCATTATGAGAGCAGTAGACTTCTGGCTTGCGAGTGTGCTAGGAGGCTTTGTTACAGAATTTGCAGTTGACCAGAGAAAAAGCTTCAGCGAGGCTGAGCGGTACTTCTTCAAAGGATATCGTGGTAAGTACCTAAAGTCTCTAAACTTGTCCATTAAAATGCTGCTACATGAAAAAGGAGTAATGGACATGATTTCAGATGAATAAGTAAAGATAGTAATGTCACAAGAGTTTGAAAGTGATTTTGATGAAATTGGATGCACACGTAGTGGCAAGAAATATAAAGTAACCTTTGGCTCTCCTGTATTTGGAGATAGTTCAGACAATATTAGGCAACCGAGTCCTAGTACCATAGAAGAACCAGAGGGGGGTATCCCTTACCAGCCCTACACCCCACAGAAACAGACCGGGACTCAGAGTAACCCCGTAGGTACTCCATCCAGTAGCTCACAGACAGTACCTACTGCCGCTACATCACCTTCACCTACACCGCTGAGTGGTAGTAATCCAGTCAATCAGAACCCACCGTAGAGAAATAAAATGGGAGATGATATGAAGCTACCTACCTTTAAGGGTACAGGAGCAGAGGACCTGGAACAACATTGGTTCCTATGTGAAGCCATGTGGACCATTAAAACAATCAACGACGATAACCTTAAACTTGTACAGTTGGTCACTACACTCAGAGATCGAGCTTTAACATGGTACATAAAGTATACCACAGTACCCAAGACACTTGCCCAAGTTAAGAACGCCATGATTAAAGAGTTCAAGAAACCTAAGTCTGAATCTCAGTGCATTACAGAGCTTAAGGATATTAAGCAGCTACCATCATAATCAGTATGGGACTTTGACCAGAAACTCAAAGCTCTTATAGACCAAGTAAGTTTTGAGTTTGCGCCGGAGCAACATAAGGAATGGTTTATCACAGCACTGCTCCCTCACATCAGAGTGCCATTAATGCAGTAGAAACTCCAGACGCAGGATGACACGTTGGAGATGGCGATGAAGCTAGAAGCTTCACCTTTAGCAGAAACCAGTGCAGGCATGACAACTCTACAGAACCAGTTGGCCAATCTCACGTTACAGATACACGAACTTAAGAAAGGAAAAGAGGTTATGCAAGACATATGGTGCTTACGATGTAGAGCACAGGGTCATACCAAAGACAACTGTCCAGTCTTTGCAGAATATCTAGCGTCAGGGGCTCCTAACCCCTTACCACGAACACAAGGGCCATGGTGTGAAATATGCAAAACACAAGGACACCCACCTCAGCAATGCCCTTTGCTTCAGAAGTATGTACAGACACCTAAGAACCTATATTGTGTCTTCTGCAGCTCTGTCGGACATGATGAACAGAATTGCCGAGCCTATGATCTCATGTTAGATAGAAAACATGACTTATACAGAGTCCAGTCAGAAACACAGGGTCCAGCAGCAGGACCACAACCTTATCGAACTTATGGTGGCCGGGGAGGAGGATTTAGAGGATGAGGCCGTGGAGGAGGCTTTGCAAGAGGAGAAGGCTTCGGCAGAGGAGAGGGTTTTAGCTGTGGTCGCGGACCAATCACTTGTTATAACTGCGGAGTTGTAGGACACTATGCTAGGGACTGTCAGAGCCCCACTACTACTTGTAATTACTGCAAATCTTATGATCATACCATAGAGGAGTGTCCTACCTTGATAGCTAAGATCAAAGATACTAAGCCAGCGGTACACCAGAACATCAGCTTATTGTTGTTGAGTAGGCAGAGCCAGAACCAAGAGTCAATATTGTGACTTGTAGCGGTGCTTCCACTAGTGGGACATCACAGGAGACCGAAAAAAACATAGGACAGGAATGGGTGCGCAGAGCTCCTGGTAAAGCAACAGCACTCGACCTACAGAAGAATAAAGAGACATTTCATGAAGCCAAGGCTTCCTTCGATGAACCTACACAATCAGGATCGCAGGTACCGCCGTCTAGGGGCGTACCGTAGCAAGCACCTTGTGACGATAGCCCAGAACAGATACCGTAGGCTACCACATCGGGAAGATGCGACGAGGATGAATCGACAGGAAGTATACAATCCTTCCTGCGCATTTGTTTGAAGCTCTTGAGAAATGAAAAAGCTATCGGTGAGCTACAGCGCATCATAGATCAGTGTCAGCAACCTTCTCTCTCGGGCAGTGCACACCGCGCTGTTCATAATATTACAGGACATACAAGGACCGGAAGGGAGATGAAACTCACAGCACAGATTGGAGAGTTCGAAATGGACGAAGTCATCTTAGATCTGGGATCAGAGATGAACGTTCTAACTAAGCAGACATGGGAACAGATGGGTAGCCCTCAGTTAGCCATATCGCCTATCCACCTGAGATTAGCTAATCAGCAGCGAGTATCACCATTGGGTCGACAGCCGCAGGTGCCAGTTGACATTGACGGAGTTCGTACTTTTGCGGACTTCGAAGTTATAGAAATCATTGGCGACAGTCGACCGTATCCAGCATTATTAAGTATCGATTGGGCGATTGGTAGCAAGGCTGTCATCGACCTAAAGAGAAGACAAATGACCTTTGAGGATGCACAGATCCGGGTCATTGCACCACTAGATCCTTACCAAGGTCCTAGATATATCAAACCTATCCGAGCCGAGGAGGAGGCATATAACATGGATAGTCTCTACCAGATGACTGCGAACCAGAGTGACTACATCAATCCAACCGCAGAAGGGAACATTAGTTGGCAATACGACAGCTCATGCGCATCGGATTCCGATATTGGTCTAGAGAACTGGCAGAACAGACTTTACGAAGTCTCGGCGCGTAGATGTGCGTTTATGAGTAAATCACTGCGATGGATTGGCACGGAGATCACTGAGATTCCATCATATCATGGTCTAACAGATATTCAGGAATTCCTTGAGCAGTTTGAGCAACAGATTCCTTACGAGCAAAGAATCGCAGCTATGGACCTTGCAGTACGAGCCACACCTGCAAGATGGTGGTACGCGCATAAAGAAAATATCGCATCATGGGATGATATTAAAAGATTGATGGCGATCAGATTTTCGGTCGACAAAGAGTATGTCCCGCAGAAGTACACAGGAGAAATTGACCCCAGAGCACACATTCAGACATGTGAACAAAACTGGTCGGACATTCCAGAGGATGAATGGGTTCATAGATTCATTCGCACATTGGACACAGTTCCAAGGAACTGGTACACAGAGACCGAGTTGCGCAAGGGGACGACCACATGGTCACTTATGACAGACAGTTTCCTACTTACCTTCGCGTTTGAATCAAAACATCCAAGTGTTGCTCAGGCCCTAGACATAATCAAGATCAAGATATTCGAGGACTGTACCATCTCAGTGTAGGCTCAACCTGAGTGGACTATTCAGTTGCAAGACGTGCTTAAGTGCTATAACTTCGCAGCAAAGCCAGACAATGAAGATAAGGATGAGGATAAGGATCCTCGCAACACCAACATTCCGGAGTCAGAAGGGACTCGCGATGTTGGGGGACCACAGTTAGAGATTCCAGCAATCACCGAACCTATCAAGATTAAAAAGATCAATATTGGCACAGATGCAGAACCTAAGTTTGCCTCTATTGGAGACTATTGGAATGATGAAACAGTCGGACAGATTGCCGACTTGTTACATGACTATCAGGACCTATTTCCCACCAAGTTCATAGAGATGAAGGGAATAGTTGGAGACCTGGGAGTTATGAGGATACCATTGAAGGAGGATGCTAGACCAGTTAAGCAGTGCCCATATAGATTGAATCCGCGCTACAAAGAAAAAGTAAAGGACGAAATCGATAAGATGCTAGCAGCAGGCATCATTGAGCCGGTAGAAGAAAGCGAATGGGTTAGCCCCATGGTCGTACAAGAAAGAAAACAAAAGGAGACATCAGGATCTGTGTCGATCTGCGTAAGCTCAACGATGCATCACTTCACGATCCATTTCCGACACCGTTCACTGATGAGGTATTAGACAACGTGGGAGGACAGGAGGTCTACTCCTTCACTGATGGGTTTTCAGGCTACCATCAGATCAGAATACATCCAGAAGATCGGTCCAAGACCACCTTTGCAATAGAATGGGGCTCGTTCTAGTATACGGTAATGCCCTTTGGTCTTAAGAATGCACCAGCTATATTTTCTAGAGTAGTCGTTGCTGTATTTAAAGAATACATTCATAAATTCTTAGAAGTATATTTTGATGATTGGACTATATTTGGACTAATTGACAAGCATATAGGAGACTTAAGACTGATGTTAGAAAAATGTAGGCAGTACCAGATTTCTCTGAACTTGAAGAAATGTATATTTTGTGCACCATTTGGTATTTTGTTGGGTCACATTGTTTGCAAACAAGGCTTGATGGTAGATCCCGCGAAGATTGCCATCATTGTAAACCTTCCAGCACCCAACTCAGTCAAGCAACTGAGGACAGTACTTGGTCATACCGGGTACTATAGAAAGTTCATCAAGGGCTACACAAAGATTACAGCACCAATGGAGAAATTGCTCAAGAAAGATGTAAAATTCCTATGGAACGAAGAATGTCAACAGAGTCTAGACATGCTTAAAGAGAAGATGGTTATAGCACCCATCTTAGTATTTCCCGACTGGACTAAGCCATTTCATGTACATGTGGATGCGTCTGGCATCGCATTAGGGGTTGTTTTAACACAACCAGGAGAAGGGGACATTGACCACCCTATCGCATATTCCAGCAGAAAGCTCTCGACAGCAGAAAAGAACTACACCACAACTGAAAGGGAAGGCTTAGCTATGGTGTATGCGTTGTAGAAGTTCAGACACTACCTGCTGGGTACCCCGTTCAAGATGTTTACTGACCATTCTGCGTTAAAGTATTTGGTCAATAAGCCAGTGTTAGGGGGGATAATCTGTAGATGGTTACTCCTCTTTTAGGAGTATGATTTTGAAATCATTATGAAACCAGGAAGACTGAATGCAGGACCTGATCATTTGTCGCGGATAGACTCAGGAGAAGAGCCAAGTAACCTAGATGACAATCTACCGGATGCGCCGTTGTTCTCTATCCAGATCGTAGATGAGTACTATGCCGATATTATTCAATTTCTCACTACGGAAGTAGCACCTGACGAGTTTACTAAGCAGCAAAAGAAGCAGTTGGTTGTTAAAGCAGCAGACTTCACCCTCATTGCAGGACACCTATACAAGTTAGGTCCGGATGAAGTTCTGCGCAGATGTGTGATGCCGCATGAAAAAGACGCTATTATCAGAGAGGCACATTCAAGAACCGCAGGAGGTCATTTTGCAGGAAAGCCGACTGCACAGAAAATCCTAGAGGCAGGATTATGGTGGCCTACATTGCATAAAGACACCAAGGACTTCTGCAGATGCTGCGATATCTGCCAAAGGGTAGGAAAACCCTCGCGACGCGATGAAATGCCGCTGCGACCGCAGGCCACGTTGCGCGCATTTGACAAATGGGCTATAGATTTTGTGGGTCCTATCAACCCACCAGGAAAGCACACTGGTGCGAGATATATTATCACTGGAACAGAGTACCTCACCAGATGGGCAGAGGCCAAAGCAATAAGAAATTGCGATGCTGCTACAGCTACACAATTCCTTTTTGAAAACATCATCAGTAGGTTTGGATGCCCAGTAATTTTGATGAGTGATCAAGGCACACATTTCTTGAACAGCACTATTGAGGCATTAACAGAAGAATTCCAGATCGAGCACCATAAGAGCACTCCCTACCACCCACAAGCTAATGGTACAGTGGAGGCCTTTAATAAGATTTTAGAAAATGCTCTTACTAAGATCTGCAATAGCCAGAGGAATGATTGGGACCTCAGAGTTAACGCTATATTATGGGCATACAGGACCACATGCAAGAAACTTACGCGACACACACCTTTCAGCTTGGTGTATGGACATGAGGCTGTTATGCCTATGGAGTATATTCTTCCCAGTTTAGGAATCGCTCAGATTACCGAGATGACTGATACAGACACAGTCGAGGAAAGGTTAGCACAGCTGCTTGCCTTACAAGAAGACAGATTCATCGTCGGATTCCATCAGAAAGTGCAGAAGGCACGAGAAAAAGCTTGGCATGACAGACACATTAAGAATAAGACTTTCAAGATCGGAGACCTAGTGCTCCTCTATGATAGCAAATTCATTAAGTTTCTAAGGAAGTTCAAGACACATTGGCTGGGGCCATATCAGATACAGCAAGTCACAGAGGGAGGTGCCGTTCAGCTCAGCCAGCTGAATGGGGAGCTTTTTCCCACATGGATTAATGGCAGTAGGCTTAAGCCCTATAGTGATAGCCACCCTGCCTCTTAACCAGTCTAAGCGGTGCAAATGTCCAGTGTAGTTGAAAGGAGGCATCGCACCGGGAACAAGCCTACACCGGCAAAAATAAATAAAAAATTGCTTTATGTAGGTGATGCGGAGTCGCATCGCAGCAGCGCGATGTTTCCCCGTGCCACGTACTCAGTTTTGCAACCGACAAAGGCCAGTCAAGTCAGCAGCTGACAGGTAGTTAATGAGGTAATGATCGGTATATCTTACCGTAGATTTGGCAGCAATATAATTAATTTTTCCAGATTTGGCAAATCTCCGACGAGACCGACGCCTGTGCACACACGTTTCGAGGGAAATTCGATCGGATTTTCGCATTTATTAGGGATCGGATGGTGGGTGTGGTCTTGTCCAGGCATTAATGACGACCGATGGGTCCAGTCTGGATGACCATTGCGTCCGGGATTATCGTATTGGGCATAAAAGCAGAAAGTATTCAATTGAGACGGTTACATTTGCAGAAAAACTGAGAGCCATAGAGTTAAGTTGTTAAGAGCTCTGTGCCCAGAGCTAAGTGGTTACAGAGTGCTGTGATTTTCAGAAGTTGCAGCCAGTGCACGTCCGCCATTTTGTACTGAGTGGGTTATGTTCGAGGATGAACCTCTAGAAGGCATGCTGAGACGTTTTGACCCTGGTGGCCATAGGTCTGCCATGACGACGTCGCCCAGGGTTGTGAAATTAAGTACAGCACAAGTCAGACAGCCGCTAAGGATGAAGAGTCAAGCACCAGAAGTAGAAGTTGTCACCAAAGTCCCTGCTAAGGAGAAGAAGAACGCCGAGCCGATCACTGAAGATAAGAAAGCAGAGCAGAAGAATGATGAGAAGAAATCTCCCGCTAGGTGGAAAGTAAAAATGAGAAAAAGAAAGCAATGGGAGAAGGTCGCCGACTTATCTAATTAGCTAAGAAAAGCACCAAAGATTGCGGAGGCAACGCAACAAAAATCTGATGATCAGAGGCAGCATGGGTACCTGGAGCACTTCGAAGAGAAGAGAAGTGGAAGAGGACAGCAAACCCAGCAGTCAGTCGAATTCCTGGAGGAAGGCAAAGGCTTGTTCTTAGAACGGAATTCATGGTTTGCTCCTCTTTCATATACGAGGCTCCAGACTGAATGAAATGTTTGAGAAGGCTGGAAGATAAAGACTTTCCTTGTGATAAAAGTTCTAACCCAGATAAAGAGGAAAGGATATCTGTAGAAAACCTCTCAAACACTAGAAGGCTCTTAAAAGGTTTTAGGAGCGAAGAGAGCGAAACCATGACATTGGGCAGGAAGGATAAGAGAGCCCAGCGAACCAGGTTACATAAACTATAAAGAGAGTGTCGAAGTGATGCAGAAGGAAGTCACAAGACTTCGTGACAGGTTGCAGAGGGCTTCGCAGGAAGCCAAGGCAAAGCTACAGTAGGAGAAGCCCACTGCAGGTGGCTCGAGGACGAGCCACAAGTAAGTGTTAGGGGACTGTTGGAGCAGGGTCTTGCAGCTACAGAAGAAGCTGCTAGTTTTGGCGGAAAGAAGTTAAGACAGAGCTACGACGCCATAGCACGTTTCCAGCTGGAGAGCAGAGTCGGAAACCATGACTTTTAAGATAGAAAAGTCAAGAAGGCAACGGTACCTGAGCGGCCGAGAAGAGAGAGCTCAACCACTACATTGAAGGCAGCGGTGGAAGACAGGAGGGCTCAACGACCGTCATAAAGGAGAAGGAGCAACGAGGCTGAAGCATTGAAGGCGAAGGACAAAAAAGTGAAGCGGTGCATAGTACCCATGATCAGTGCCGGGAAGCATGGAAGACTGCAGAGAGCTGTGGTGTGACGGAAAGAGGCTACCTGAAGTACAGATATGGCCGACTGTCACTAGTTAGGTTTTGGGTTACTGTTGGGACAGGCCCACAGTGTTGTAATGGCAAGACCTTTGGGCTGCCTATATAAGAATATATTTTGTATTGTAAAAGGGTTGGCGGGTTGAAGAGCTAGCTAGTCATTTTGTTAGTTAGTAGTGTCTTGCAGACTATTAGACTGTTGTAAAAGCCTAGCTCTGGTTCTGTTATTAGCGGTAGCAATATTACGGTAACCAGTAGCTGGCTTATAGAATATGTATGTAAAGATCCGCAGGGATCGACAAAGAGGGAAGAGTATATTGTAGGAGAGCAATACAGAAGAGAAAAGAGATATAAGAGAGAAGATCTTAAGCTGCATATGCGGTGCAGCAGAACTGTGTTTTACCTTCCCCTGAGCTATAATAAAAACACAGTTCTGTGGACGTAACTTCCATCCTGGAGGTGAACCACGTTAAAATCAGTGTTATGCGATTGGTTTATGTGTTATGTTTACTTATGCATTTCTCAGTCAGTTTATGGACTTTGTTTACATTTTAATGAATGAATGTGTTAATCAGTTCACAGCAATATAGAAGGGTAAATATAGGTTAACGTCTTTGGCACGCTGTTTATGGTTCCTTTATGATGTGTGTAAAACAGTCTCTATTGCAGTATCAAATAGCCTTGTATGTTAAGTCTTGCACGTCGACACGAGCAACACTAAGTGCGCTAAACCGCGGAGGTAGGATATCACAGAGAGGTGATACTGCACCGGCAGAGGAGCTGCAGTGCACGATACCGCAGGTGAAGGGCTTAGCATTGGGCAGGAACTGTGTGTCGCACCGTGCGCGGCGATGCGATAAGGTTGGAGATATCACGGGTCTGAGAAAGTGCGCGCCGCAGGAAAGGATCGCGCGGCGGTATAAAGGAATATACTGCGGCTAGAAGAGCTGCGAGGCGAGGAAATCGCGCGACGCGAGTAGGAGATCGCGCGACGCGCAGAGGAGAGACCACAACTAGGAGAGCTGTGAGCCACTAGTGGGATTGCCACAGAACCCGGTCCAAGACACTTGAGTCCTTGGCCAACCCATTAGAGTCACTTCGGGTGAGACTTCAGGCCACTTTGCAGTCTGTCGCCGAAAGGGCCAGTGATCTAGGGGTGTTGTTCGTTGATTATAGTAAACCCGGGTCTGCCCATAGCAGCCAACAATCTTTTAACTACTTTTCATTTAGTTTTATTATTGGGTTTTTATTATTTGATAAATTAGGCGACATGTTTTTCTCTATATTCTTTTTTGTTTACACTATATAAATATATGAATCCACAATATAATTTTTATTTATTTATTTATGTTGTTAACATAATGTTTTTTTTTATATGTTGGCTAGCATAACGTGACTAACGTGACAGGATCTCCCCCATACCGGGCTGAGAGCACCGATGGGTTGTCTTCCAATTGTTTCCTTTGCAATTTTTATTTAATGTTTCAACCTCGTTTTTTTACCCTGACTAGGGGGCTTCGACAAGGATGTATATTCTCTCCTTAGATTTTCTTACTATTAATGGATGGTTTAAGTCGATCCATAACGAAATCCCAAAGATTGGAGAGTCTAAAAGTCATCAAGGTCAATCTTGATTACTTCCTAACTCAGATATTATTTATTGACGATGTTTTATTGTTTACAAATAACTTCTTAGCTTAAGGCGGAGTCTTGAAAAATATATCAAGATTATACTACAAGACCACGTGGATGGAGGTCAATCAAGAGAAGTCTTCAATATGCTTCAGTGGTATTGTTGAGAGAGTTGAGGTAGAACTATTACAAT
The DNA here is from genome assembly GCA_001517045.1 of Pseudotsuga menziesii. NCBI lineage: Eukaryota > Viridiplantae > Streptophyta > Pinopsida > Pinales > Pinaceae > Pseudotsuga > Pseudotsuga menziesii. Next base: position 522,811 of record LPNX010081712.1, on the reverse strand, counting down.
TGTTTCATTCCCAACACTTAGATTATAATTCATGCTTTAAATATTGGGTTTTTTTCATTAAGCATAACTCATATGGTAAAAGGGACTAGGGTTGATTGATAGGCAAGATAGAGAAAATGATTAATATGCGGTGCAACCGCTGACTATCGAAAGGTGGGAGATTGATTATGATAAAGGTTGTCCTAGAAGCAATCATGGTTTATTGTCTAACATTGCCCCACATTCATGAGGGGGTTTTGGATAAGATCTACAAAGATTTCTTTATTTTTCTATGGAGTGGAAAAGAAGGCGTGGAAAGAACACACGAGACAAAATATAAATCGATCTCCAATCCTAAAGGAGAGGGAGGTTGGGGACTCAAACAATTATTTACATTTGGCACTTCTTTGGCTGGTAAATCGCTTTGTAACTTTATTATAAGTGAGGAGTTGTGGAATAGGATTGTAGTTCAAAAATATTTGAATATGGACTCCATTCTCAGTTGGATAAGAAGAGAAGACAAGACTTCAAATAATGGCTTGATCCACTACAACACCTTGGTAAACTTATTTCTAATTATTGGTAGACTCTTTTGGAAGGTAGGTTGTGGGAAAGAACTAACGGTATGACAAGATGCAATAATGGGTTGTGGAAATCAAGTCTTGCAATAAATTTGGTTGACTATTTCCAGGATGACAGCTTGACGCACCTCAACTACTTCACCTGCCACAAAAGGACATATATATGGACCCAGATATGGAAGACTTTGAAAGAGTTGACACTTCAAGATGAATGGGCACATGCATGGGATGGATATGTAGAATGTCTCAAAATATCCCATGTTAGAATTTACGGGGGCCCTAACATACTAGTTTTGATTGGGAATAAAATTGGAGGGAGGTATACAATCAAATCAAGTATCAACATATGTTGTTATCAAACTCACAATGTGCTCACTAGTGGTGGTCACTTATCTAGAAGGTCAAAGTGCAAAATAAAACATAATCTTCCTGTGGTTAGCACTAAAAATAGGGTCCTCACCTGGGAAGTGCGCCAAAGGAGGAATATACAAGGGACAATAATATATTGTTTGTGCAAACATGAGGAGGAACACACGACGCATATGTTTGTACACTGCCCTTTCTCCAAACAAGTTTGGAAGGACATAAACACTTGGTTGAAATTGAGTAATTTATGGGTCGAGGAGAGTGTCGAAACATGTTTACTGAAGTGGTTTGAGAGGAAGGAATTAAATCCATACAAACCAATTTCATTTTTGGTCCTATGGGGACTCCTCTTTACAAAAGGATAAGGTCATACTTTCAAGGTATTTTCTTAGGGGACAATTGTCTCTAACTTCTGCAAAAAGGATTTTAAAACAAAAACTCCTAGCAATTAAGGGAATTACTTATAGACAAATCCCAATGCTGGGGTTTATTTGATGGAGCTTACCAAAATCAAATATGTGGACTTGGAGACATTATTTACTGCTATGGTTCTCATTTCATAACTTTCAAAGCCAATTTTGGTCAAGGAACTAGCAATCATGCGAAGTTAATGACACTAGAGATATTATTAAAGAAAGCTTGTGATGTAGGCATAAGGGATTTGTAGAATGATGGAGGTTCATCATTTGTGGTGAAGTGGATGTGAGGTACTTAGTAGGTTATTAATTCAAAGTTATAGGCTCTAGTTGTTTACTTAAAGGACATCTTAGGGGTCTATACAAGCCTCAATTTCAATCACAGCTTCGAGGAACATAACCATAAAGCTTACACACTCTTGAAACATGGATTACAACTTCCTCACATGGGTACCAATTTATGTGGGTTTAATGGAGAGTCGATGGTCAAGTCAAGAGAAACATTTTGATTGTACATTTATTACATATACATGGGAGACTGCAACTATTTAAAATATGTGTAGTATCAAATTGTTTATATAAAGGAACAAATAGAAGAATATGGATTGTTATTCTGAAATTTTGATAATTTGTAAAATAGAAGAGGCAGCATAAGAGAAGAAAGGAAAATGAAGATCAGTGATAAATGATCTTGTGAATATTTTGTAATGTGCTTCAACAATACGAGGGAATCCTTTTATGCTTTGCGGTGGTAAAAAGGTGATTTTTTCTCTCGAAAAATAAAAAGGATTTGTCAAGGAATAATAGTTTAACAAGAGAGGAGGTAGGTCTTCTTAAGACTTTAATGGTTATATGATATCTTAAAACATTTATCATCATAACCATATGCAAAAGGATCACAGAAATAAAGGCAAGCACAATCACTTAAAATAACACGAAGATTTATCTTGGGAAACCCTTGTGGGGAAGAAAACTAAACAAAACTTCTCGATATAGACTTCAACCAAGTACAGTGTAAGACCCCAAGAACAAGACTAGAAACTTCCTCTCACATCAAATGGGAAGTCTAATAACCTAGGGCCCCTCTCTCTCTCAACTGCTTCAGTGAGAAGTGTGTCCAAATGAGGAGGGAACCTCATATATTTATACACATCAAATGGGAGACTCTCTCTCTCTCTCTCTCTCTCTCTCTCTCTCTCTCTCTCTCTCTCTCTCTCTCTCTCTCTCTCTCTCTCTCTCTCTCTCTCTCTCTCTCTCTCTCTCTCTCTCAACTGCTTCAGAGAGAAGTGTGTCCAAATGAGGAGGGACCCTCATATATTTATACACATCAAATGGGAGGCTCTCTCTCTCTCTCTCTCTCTCTCAACTGCTTCAGAGAGAAGTGTGTCCAAATGAGGAGGGACCCTCATATATTTATACACATCAAATGGGAGGCTCTCTCTCTCTCTCTCTCTCTCTCAACTGCTTCAGAGAGAAGTGTGTCCAAATGAGGAGGGACCCTCATATATTTATACACATCAAATGGGAGGCTCTCTCTCTCTCTCTCTCTCTCTCAACTGCTTCAGTGAGAAGTGTGTCCAAATGAGGAGGGAACCTCATATATTTATACACATCAAATGGGAAGTAGGGAACCTCATCTCTCTCTCTCTCTCTCTCTCTCTCTCTCTCTCTCAACTGCTTCAGTGAGAAGTGTGTCCCAATGAGGAGGGAACCTCATATATTTATACACATCAAATGGGAAGTAGGGAACCTCATATATTTCTCTCTCTCTCTCTCTCTCTCTCTCTCAACTGCTTCAGTGAGAAGTGTGTCCAAATGAGGAGGGAACCTCATATATTTATACACATCAAATGGGAAGTAGGGAACCTCATCTCTCTCTCTCTCTCTCAACTGCTTCAGTGAGAAGTGTGTCCAAATGAGGAGGGAACCTCATATATTTATACACATCAAATGGGAATTAGGGAACCTCATATATTTATCTCTCTCTCTCTCTCTCTCTCTCTCTCAACTGCTTCAGTGAGAAGTGTGTCCAAATGAGGAGGGAACCTCATATATTTATACACATCAAATGGGAAGTCTAATAACCCAAACAGGGTAGACTTCATCTCTCTATTAGGGCCTACTTTCCTTGGGAGACACAACATAGCATTTTAATAATACTTTTGTGGGTACTACTGACCCGACTTACAACGAAGGTTTTACCTCAAGAATTTACATGACCAATTACATCAATGACATCCCTAATCAGAGGAAAAACATCTTCAAAAGGAGAAGTAATAATAATAATACAAAATAGAATATCTTCCACAATTACATTTCTTTAACACTCCCTCTTAACAAGGAAGGTATTCTATAACAACTGTAACAACAACAACATCTGTACAACTGATTAGTAAGTCTATATGTCATAGGAAGTTTTCAACAACTATATCATCATCATCATCCATGGAACATCATCATCACAGACCATCATCATCGTGGATCATCATAATCATGAGCCTCATCATCTCGAACATCATCACAAGCATCATCATCTCGGCACATCATCATGGTCATTGTTATCCATGAGCATCGCATCACATCATCTCGGCACATCATCACTGTCATCATCATATCAACACATCACCATGAGCATCGCATCACATCATCTCGGCACATCATCATATCAACACATCACCATGAGCATCACATCTCAGCACATCATTTTGAGCATCACATCTTGGCACATCATCACAAGAATCGTTTCGAGCATCACATCTCAGCACATTATCACGAGCATCACCTTAATCATCACATATCGACACATCAGAATGAGCATAACATATTGGCACATCATCATGAGCATCATATCAAGCATCACATATCAACACATCATCATGAACAACACATCTCAACACATCATCATGAGCATCACATCTCATCACATCATCGTGAGCATCACATCTCGGCACGTCATCATGAGCATCACATCTCAGCACATCATCATGAGCATCACATCTTAGCACGTCATCAAAAGCATCACATCTCGACACATCATCACAAGCATCACATCTCGACACATCATCATGAGCATTACATCATGGTACATCATCACGAGCATCTCATCACATCATATCAAGCATCATCATCTTAAGCATCACTTGCAAGACCACACAACACAACACAACATCCACAAATTAATGCAAAATTACCCACAACATAAAGGATGTTGGAATCACATTGTCCGCAAATGAATGTAGGACAATATCGTCTACAAATGAATGCAAGACCATCCGCAATGAATGTTGGACCACAATGTCTGCAAATGAATGCAAGACCGCATCGTTTGCAACTGATTGTAAGACCGTTCATTGTGAATGTCCGACCACAATGTGTGCAAATGAATGCAAGACCACATCGTCTGCAACTGAATTCAAGATTGTCCATAGTGAATATCAGACCACATCATCTCCAAATGAATGAAAGACCACATCGTTTGCAACTGAATGCAAGATCGTTCGTAGTGAATGTCGAACCATTGCGTCTGCAAATGAATGGAAGATCACATCCTCTGCAAATGAATGTCGAATCGTTCGCATTGAATGTCAGACCACAATGTCTGCACATGAATGCAAGACCATATCATCTGCAACTGAATGCAAGACCATCTATAGCGAATGTCATAGCACATCATCTGCAAATGAATTCCAGATCGTTTGCAAATGAATGTCAAATTGCATAATCTACAAATGAATTCCAGACCACAACGCCCGCAAAAGAATGCCTAACCACAACGTCCACAAATGAATGTCGAACCACACCATCTGTGAATGAATGCTAGACCATAACGTTTGCAAATGAATGTCGAAACACATCATCTGCAAATGAATGCCATACCAAAATGTCTGTAAATGAATGTTAGAACTCATCTCGTTGGGATCTTCCTATTAGAAGATACGACCAACCTTCGTGGGATATTCCTTCAAGGGATTCCACCAACCATGTTGGGATATGCCCTTAGAGATACGATCAATCATACTGGGATCTACTCACGAAGATACGACCATGATCTCTGTTCAGTGGCCAGACCATTGGGCCTCATCACTCCTCTCAAATACATCAACAACTTCATCATTCTCCTCTTGTACATATGAACTTCGTCATTCTTGTCTTATAGGAGATTGCATACGATTCTTCTTACAAGTCAACGTAATGTTCCTCCCATATGGTCTCCATGATACTCATCTTATCATATAAACCCTAATGTTTATAGTATAGGAGGGGTTAATTTTGATTAATAATAATGTAATCATATGCCACTTTAAACTTAGGATTAATAATTCCATGTTTAAATTATTATATATTTAATTTTGGACCTTGGTGGATGTGCTAGGTGGATATGGTGGGCGCATGAAGCTTTGTGGACCTAATGAGTTGTCATCCTAAATGACAACCAAGAGAAAAATAGAAATATCCATAAAGGCAGAAAAAAGATAAAAGCATCCAGTCATAAAAGCATGCACAAAATAGGCAAGTACAGGAAAATTTGTTAGCATGAAAAATAGGCAACTTAGGGTAGCAAGGAAGGTGCATATTCCAAAAGAGAGAAAGGCGTGTTAGCCTAAAAAGCAGGAAACAAGGAGGGCACAATTTTTATAGGAAGAAAATGCATGTCAGCTGGAAAGGTAGGAAAACAAGGAAGAGAAGGAAATCAATTTTCCATTCAGCTCATGAGCATGCATTGGTGGAGACAAGTGGGCCACACGAAGAGGAAATTCAACCAAGAAGCCATATTTCCTATAAAATAATGATAGTGTACCCTCTCACATCTTTTAGTCATTTTTGTTCTTGTCTTGAGAGCTTTGCTTCTCAGAAGTTGAGTGATGTTCCCCTTAGCAGATGTGTCCATCCAGTTCTAGTGCAACCATTAACGTAGGTTTAATTTCAAGTCAAGAATTCCATTCTATCCAAGTTCGAGATCTCTTTATAATTATTAAGGATCTCTTATTCGAATCTCAGTGAAATTCTCTTATCTCCTCTTCTTTATGATAATTACGGGTTCAATGAAGCCATGCTTGAGAACTTTATGAATGTAATTTCATCCTCCACATGATGTATTTGATGTAATTATGCATCTCTACAATTTTCATGACAGTTTGAATCATTTTGATTGAGTTTCAAATGAGTTAATTCGACCTAGTCTAGATTTCAATGCAATTTTGAATAGTTTTACATTTTTATGTACTAGTTGATCTAAACTCCATCAATTTCCTTCACTTATATTCTGTTATTTTGTCAATAGGATGCTAATGATTTTCCATGTCTAAAACCAAGAATTTGAGACCTCTTAACTATGTAAGGGAAGCTCAGAATTGGACCCTTGTGTGTAGTCCTGGAGACTAGTTTTGTTGGTACGACCCCAATAAATTTTCTAATCTAATTTAAACTTGCATAAATATATTATTATTGTTATATAAAATGCTATCAAAGATATGCAATCTTCCCGAAGTCTTTTACCCTCACCACTGGTCTCTGGGAAGTGAATAATAAGGTTTTATTTTGCATATGTTGGGGTGCCCAAGAGTCTGGAAGTAGAATTCAGCTTGGCTGATGTTTGAAACCTAAATGGTCCCAACACATTTTGCATAGGAACATGACTATTACAACCTTTTTCCATTCCTTGGTTTGAACCCATTCCCTTGATCTTCGTTTAATTGATCAGTTCCATTCCCCTGCCAATATTGTATGCTTCAAATTCTTTGAGTAGAGGGAGATAATGACTAATCAGATCTTATTGGTTAATTATAGTCATGTCAGAACTATTTATGCTACTGATTATGGTCTTATGTCTGTTAATTAATATTCGTATTGGGTTGGGAAAAATTGGGCCAAGTCTATTGAAATTTGTTGTAAGTATAGTCAAGACTAGTCCGTGTTTTCTTGTGCATTATGCCTAGTGTGACTTAGTCCATAAAGGTAAATTAAATTCAAATACAGTTGCATGGTTAGAAACATTTCATAATTTTAAAAACACATTCACAATAACAAATCCTTATGCATAAAGATATATGTCATACATTCATGCAACTATCTTAGCCAACGCTACAACATTTATCGACATCCTGTACACATACGGTAACTTTCTAGATGCCTTCCATCTCTACCATAACATTATTAAGAGAGTGTACTACTCCCAACATGTCAACAAATAGGCTTCATTCTAGATAAGTAGCAATGGAATGTTGTATAACACCATAGGCCACTTACCCATCACATGCATATCAGTAGTGTATTGTTCATCAATGAAAACACTCTATCATGCATAATACATTTCCTTGAACATAAATATTAAATAATGCCATTTAAGCAACTTGATATATAGGAAATGACAATTCAAATACATACTTTGTTTGTTTGGTAGAGTCCCTCTTTATCTTTGTCTCCTTGCAGGAACTACTGGAGTCTCTTACAACAAGCTCTACTTCATTGTATGATTATGAGGACCTATGCCTATCTTTTTCATGACCGGAAATGTTGAGCAAGTCTTCTACACCGCGTATTACATAGGAATATGTACTAGTGCTAAATATGTGTGTCCCTACAGATGCATCCCTTCTTATCCAATGTTGAAATGGAAAAGAGTATGATCTTTGTCTTTACCAGTATAATTATTATGAATCAAAGTACATATTCCTCATCACTTGAGGAATCTTCCTCTTTACTAGTATAACTATATGTGTTATCTCATGGGTGCCTTTTGAGCCTATACAAAGCCTTCTACGCATAGGCAGTTCTCTGTAGATAGTCCCAAATCCTAGAGGTTACTTGATCTGTCCTTTTACTTTGATCACACCAATTGTCTACTGTATTATCCACCATTGAATAGGCATGCCTAGCCACAAAAGCAATGTCTCACCATAATCAACTCCCTCTTCACGAGAGAAACCATGCACATTGCTTTCTATTTCTTGATGTTGCCATCTGCTGCATGCTTAATCTTGTAGATCCACTTGGAATACACTACAGACTTCCCTTCAGGTATTGAGACCATATCCTAGACATCATTCTTCATGATCGACTGGTACTCCTCAGTCATACCATCCTTCTTGGGACATTCGTTTGAAAAGTATCATTTTTCATCACAAGTGAGACATTTGAGTTGTGGGAGGTCCTTCTTGAAGTATTTTTATTCTTGCGAGAGCGTTCTTCCTTCTTGTTTTTTCTCTTCTTGGTATGAGTTGTTAGGGCTCGATTTTCATTCTTCACCCATCTTTTCTTCTCTTTCTATAAATCGATCTTCTTCTTGCGTGCATTCCTCCCATAGGTGAGATTTCTTCTAGTGCAAATCACTTGTATGAAAGATTGGGAGACCATTCAAGGTTGTCATCTCCACTTTTGCTTCTTCGATGTTTTCTCCAATAGCTTCTAGTTGCTCCTTGATATGAGAGACCCTTGTGAACTGGGATTGAATGCTTTCTGACATCCGCATATTCACATCCTTAAATTGAGTTCTCAACTTCATATTCTTGTTGATGTTATTTCCTTTGTACAAGTTGGTTAATGTATCAAACATCTCCTTGGGAGTCTTCCAAGAGAATACATATGAGATCAAATGGTCTTTAATGGACAAATAAATAATTCTCTTGTCTTTGACCAAGTTCTTCTTATGCTTGCTTTGTCCTTATCTTCCTTTGGATCTGCAACTTCTTCTTTGACATAGTCTTCCAAGTCATGCTCTTATAGTATGAGAAGCACTCTATACTTCCATGCTCAGAAGTTCTCGGCTCCTTCAAGCTTATCCTCAAGCTTGATACTATTTGTCATTATGATAAAGTGAGAACTTCAAATGGAAATAGAGAGAATATAACTTACCAATGGAAGTGCTTCAACTGTATGCTTGCTTCACTCCTTTTCTAGAATATTGTTTATGGTGGGCCTAGGGTTTGATAGAGAAACCCTAATTTTTCAACTTACATGACTTTCAAATCTGATTGGATAGAAAGGTTTTCCTCCTGAAGGTGACTTGAGTACATTCTTCTTTTCCCAAATTTGTGGACATAATTGGAAAATATTTGATGCCCTAGTTTTCCCATTAGCAATGTTAGGTCAAAAATTGAAAATCCATTGAATTATAAAATCTCTCCATAGAAATATGTGCCCTCCTAGGGAGAGTTGGATGGTCCTCCTTTTTCAACTGATCTGTGGAGGGAAGTGCTTGGAACAAGAAGCCCTAGTTTCTTCAATTTCTTCTACAGAATTGCCTGATCTTGATTCTGATGTATCTCCTAAATTCTCACTCTTTAAGTTCTGGAAATTTGTCTTGATTTGTCTTCTTTCCAACCCTATAGGTTAGAGCAAGATTGGATTCACTATTTGCAACTTATGCCAAGTTTCCTAAGATTACTTGTTTGTGGACTGGTTTAGTATAGTGAACTTGTGCGAACAACCATGTGTCACTTTTTCAACTTCGGGGTTTGAAACTCGCACCATAGAAACTACAGTTTGTTCCCTATTTGCAACATGTTACGAAATTTGATTTGGATCTTCCTAGCCTGAGATATAACATTTCTCCCTAGGTCACTTGTTTAATAATGAGTTATGGAAGATGATGGAACTCTGTTTTGGAGGGATCATGTCTCTTGAAGTATAGTGAATATAAGGTTGAAACTCACACACAAGGTACATCAATATTTCATGTTCATCCTTTCCAATTTTTCAGCTCATGATCCTTCACTAAACTAGAGTTCTAGTGAAAATGGCAAGATGAACATATTTGTCTTCTACGGTTTTCAAGCATGAAACCCTAATCTCCAATAGCTACAGTTGTAGCAATCTTTCGGTTGCACAAAGACTTATTTCAGGGTGGCTTTGATACCATGTTAACATTTTAATGGTTATACAAGATCTTAAAACATCTAGCATCATAACATCGTAACCATGTGCAAAAGGATCATTGAAAGAAAGACAAACACAACCACACAAAAGAAAATAAAATTTATCATGGGAAAATCTCGTGGGGAAGAAAACCCAGCAAAACTTCTTGAATATAGAATTCAACCAAGTATAGTGTAAGACCCCAAGAACAAGACTAGAATCTTCCTCTCCCCATAATATTGTTGCTCTATCTCTCTCTTGCGCAAACGCTTATGTGAGAAGTGTGTCCAAATGAGGAGGGTGCCTCATCTATTTATACACATCAAATGGGAAGTATAATAATCCAACAGGTCCTACTTCATCTCTCTACATTATGTTTACAAGTCCTACTACAGAAATGGACTTTTTCATAAGTCCCACTCCAGAAACAGACTTTTTCATAGTTAGAGTTTACAAGTTTTATGTTCATTAAATTGGTATTTTTTTCTTATATTAATAGATGGCGTCCTAAATGTATAGTCTTCGAATGTTTTCCTATTGTATGGATTCTAGTTCTCTCCCTATTTTACTCATTTTTAAAGAATGTCTCTCATTTAAACCTAAGGATTATTGTGCATTAATTGTGAAGGTACGAAATTTGGAGTTAAAATATTAATGAGAACTATGATAAATTCTATAGTGGAAGGTCTTTATTAAAAGAATAAACAAATTTATATGAGGTTGGGGTATATTTTAGAGAAGAAGATAGTCCTAAAGAAAGCATCATAACAATGACTCAAGCATTCTAAAGCATCTTCAAGTTAACAATGATTTAAGTAGTCTAAAGCATCTTCAAGTTAATTTCGAGAGAGGGAAATAGAAAGAAACAAATCATCTACAAAATGATCATTAAGAACCTTTTCACGTGATCTTAAAATAGTAATACCACACATTCAAACTTGAGCTTCGATAGGCTCTTTACGATAATAAATTTCATCAACAATATGGACATAAAGGAAGGGGGAAAGAGGGAAGCCTTGCCATTTCAATTTGGTGTAACTCGAGTGGTTGCAAGGAAAAGTCATTACCCTCCTCACCTGGGTTCAAACCCCACTTTGTGACATGTTTTTTCTTAGCGAGTTGATTATTGATGAGCTATATATTATATATTTATAAGTTGTTGATCTTCCCTTGTGCCCTAAAGATCATCCTAGGAATGAGGGAAAGTGATCGAGAGTTTTTCCCAGTATATGTTATATAGAAGAAGAAAAAAAGAGGGATCCTTCTCTTAGATATGTGTGCAATATTGATGGCATGGTGGTGCCTTATAGGGAATCTATAGTTCACCTTACATTCCATGCTCTAAGGTGCCACCCTATATTCTCCGGTTACCACAAAATCATGGAACCCAAGCTTGTTTTGGTGGACTATGTCAAGGATGAGGGGCTTAGTCCACACTTTATATTTAGACCGAGGGATGACTTAATGAAGTTTTAGAAAAATTCTCATGCATTTAATGTTGATGTGTCAAAGGGCAGAGGTTCAAATTATTATTTTCCATATGGAGTCAAACACATGGAGGAGGAGGGTTGAGTGATCCAAATATTGTCAATATTTATTATTATCTACGAATGGACATTATTATCCTCATATTTCATCAATAAATGAGAGTTACATGAAAGACTTTGATGGTTCCTAATAGCCTTTAGTGCCTTTGGCTCCTCTGGTGGTATTTCATGTCTTGTCATTCAATCAACCTATAAACAAGCTTAGTGTAAGATATAGTGAGAAGTAAAGGAAAACTATATGCATTTGATCCAAGCTAGAAAAATTTAAGATGGTGTTGGGTCAAGATGTTGGAATGGAGAAGGTAGAAGGGCCAATGAAGTTGCCATCAATTGGGTGTTTCATGAGTGACACTATGAAAGGCAACTCGTTAAAAATGTGGATGGTTTAAACCATTGGGATATTCCCCCATGTTTCCACTGTCAGTGAACAAGTCGATTTGTTTAAAGTTTAAGAGAGAAAAAGGATGTTGAGCTTGCTTTGGCTCATCCATGGCTATAGGGCCATTCAAGCCTTGTTCAAAAGTGACGAGTTCCATTGTTTGACCTCGAAGTGATTGTCTAATGATTGAACATGTGAATGTCTAATAATTGAACATGTTTGGGTCCTTTTTCTTTATTTTCCTTTGGAACTTTGGAGCAATAATATTATGTCGGGTATTGCAAATTCTACTGGAAAATCCACAAACTTGAAATAAAATTATTAGAACAATTTATACAAGAGAGTGGCTAGGGTTTTGGTGTAACTCAACCCTTGTGTAGTCTACCAGTTGACTTGAAATATTTTGGGGAGGAAAGTCCTTCATCAAAAAGTTGGATTATTGGAAATGTCAATTTGGTATATGGATTGTCATGAGGTTGGCCACCTTTGGAGGGAATGCAAGTCTCCCTTTTTATGCTCACAATTTAAAAATAATAAATGGGAAGAAAAATATAAGGTTCCAGTCTTCTCAATTTCAACCTGCGACGAAATGAAGATTGGTGACCTTGTTTATCATGCTTCTCTAGTATACTCAAAATAATTCCTTATGTGGGAAACTTATTTAGTCTCTTTCATGAAAGGACAATGCCTCAACTAAGCTATACAAATACAAGCTACATACACAATGTATGCTAACAATATTGAACCTCCTCTGATTATTTCATATGCTTGTATGCATGCATCTTCTTCTATAGGTGGGGGTGGTGTTGAAAACATATCCAATAAGTTCCCCAAAAATGTTAACCTCGGGGGTTTTACAAAGGTTGAGAGTCTACTTGGTGAACCTATGGATCTTGATGCTTATTCCATGTCGAGGAGGGATGTTTCATTATGTAAGGAGGATTCATTGACCTCCAGTAGGGTTTTTGATAAATCCAAGATCCTAAAGTCCCCTCTATTTTCTAAGTATCAGATTCGTCCTAAAAAATATTCGTAGGTGGGGTATAAAGGGGAACTAGAGTGGGTTCTTGCCTTGGCAGTTGGGAATTAATTTATCACAAGGATAAATTCCCGTATCTCTTTATAAAATACCAAGGCCTCAAACTAGGTTTTTTAGGGAAAGTAGTTGAGCATCAATGGGGTTCTTAGAACAAGGAAAACCCCAAAAAGGTGCCCTTGAGGTTATTGTCTACCTAAACATGAGAGGATTCAAGCATGCCCCTCAACAACTAGAACTTGGAATATTATAGACAGTTTATAAGCCCAATGTTGTAATGCTTTAAGAGACCATGTGTTTCAGATCCAAGGTAATTGATGCCTTGTCCTCATTTTTGAACGATTAACAATTTTGTGATATTGACTCAACGGGTTTGTCATAAGATCTAGTGACAGGATGGAATGGTAGCATTGATATTCTCTCTACCCATTTTGTTTATGTAGGTATCATTTTAGAATGTAAAGTTAAGGATCTAAGGAAAATCTTTAGATTGGTTATTCTTTGTGGGACTTTTGTAGATAGAAATCCCTTATGGGAGATGTTAAAAGACTAAGGGTCTTTGGGTGGGGACAATGTCGTAGTGGTGGGTAATTTCAATCTAAATCTTAGCTCTAAGGAAGTGTGCGATGATGGGGCAAGATTGGACCCTTTGACAGACTTTATCTCCATTCTTTTAAAAGAGTTGAATCTAGTGGATGTTGAGCCCTTGAAAATAATTCGTGCCTAAAAATATATATATATAAAAGAGGAAGTGTTGGTATCACTAAAAGACTAGATAGGTTATTTGAGACGGGAAATATCTGGAGGAATATGTACGATATAAATCCTACATTGGGAATGGAGGTTCTTGTGATCATTGCCCCATTATTTTACAAATTGAATAAGAGGGTAAGAAATCTTCTAAACCTTTTTTAAGTTTAATCATGCTTAGTCATTTGAGGAATACTTCAAACCTTTAGCCATTGGCAACTAGAAATGCTATGATGCCTCTCATGGGGAGTCAACCATGTGTCAATTTGTTGAAAACTTAAAACAAAGTAAGAGGTTGGTAGCGTCTTAGGAAGGAGTGAAGAAACAACAATATTAAGGAATTAAAGGAAGTGGAGGCTAGTATTAATCAATTGTTTGATTATAATGATGTTTTTTTCCTTCTAAGGATGAATATTCTTCTTTAAAGCCTCCTAAAGAAATAAATAAAGTTATTGCATATAAAGGCAAGATTAAATGGAGGTTAAAGGGTAGAGCCACCTAGTTAGCGAAATGAGATACCAATACCAATTTTTGTTCACAATTATGTTAATTACAAAAGAAATGAATACAATTTGGGAAATTGAGTTAGCTAATGGGTCCAAGGAAAAATCTTTCAAGGATAATGTAGATGCAGGAAAAACACATTTTATAAATATATTCAAATATCCAGCCACTACAAATATTGGAGACTTAATGAAGGTAATAAGGTTTTTATCGATGTTCTTTGACCAAACTATGAATGAATATTTGTTAAAACTTACAAATGCTTCAATTCATGAGGTACCTAGAGAGTGCGTGCAAGGATGGAAATAGGTTGGGGATTTGAATTTGCAAGGATCGACCTTGAAAATTGAATCGAAACATCATGTATCCCTTCTTAAGCATAATTGTTATAGTGTTGTAGGATCAAGAAGATGAGTTTAAATGGCTTAGAAATAAAGAAACTATAATCATAATTGTAAAGTTAAGGTATAAAACTAATATCGAAGAGACATTAAGTAGGAAAAGGGTATGGTGGTGGAAATTAGTTTGGAAGTTAGAAATCCCTATAAAAACAATAAATTTTCTCCTACTACCCTTATCAAATAGAATTCTTACTTGGAACAATGGTTATAAGAGAAATCGAATGGCCCTAGCATGCGTGCTATTTGTAAAAAGGATAATGGTAGTGATGATCATATTTTTGCTTCTTGTCCATTTAAAAAATCGATTTGGAAAGAGGTGATTCCATTAGTAAATGGAACATTTTCATGGGATACAAATACTATGGTGGGTTGTTTTTAATATTACATTATGGACAAATCAAGTTTAATCCATAAATCCTTGCCATGTTTTGTGCTACCCAGGAACAAAATAATTCCTAAGGGGAAGGATTTGACAATTGCTTAGGTTTCACATAATATCATATAGTCTTATAATCAATGTTGGAAGCAGGAATTTTAGAAGGTGGCTCGGCATTTAGAATAACGAGGCATTGACTCCTCAATTTCATGAGTTTTCTTTGATGGAACTAGTCAAGGTACCCCATGTAGATGTGGATCAAGGGCTATACTACATTTGAAATCATGTTATTATTTTACTTTGAAATACGGTGTTGGTCTTGGAACCAACATTAGAACAAAATGTTATGCTTTATTGATTTTGTTGGAAACAACTATATATCAAGGTATACATGGTTTACTAGTGCTAGGTGATTCCAAGTTGTTAATGGACCAAGCAATTGGCAAGTGTTAGATTGTAAACCTGGCTCTAGGGCCTATCACGGTAAGAGTTGTGAAGGTAAAAAATCCATTTGTTTTAATTTCCTTTTCACATATATTCAAGGGTTTAACTAAAAAAAGCAAGATTTACTTTCTAAAGCAAGCCCCTTTATACAATAAGGTACTTTGGTAGTGTAAGAATTAAGAGGAGTCCTCTGTTATGAATTTATGTTGCAAATGTTTTGAATGGATTAAGTGTTATGGATTAAAACATTGGATGTCAAGTGTTACTTCAAGTTTTGTTTTGTTGATTTCAAATGTATTTTACCAAGGGAAGGTCTTAGGCACCTTAAATGTCCATTGAATGACTGTAATAAGAAGCTTTGGGTAGGATAGAGACATTTACGAGTTTTGAACATGATTCGAGAGGTTTTGATGATGTATAATTTTTTTCAAAGCATGAATATCAAAAAGAAATATTGTTTTCCTAAAAAATTAATAAATAAAATACTTTTGCATATATCATTTTGTCATATAAGATGTCATTGGTAGACATAGAATTTGATACAATGTGAAAATGGATTTCATTGTAGAAACAAACCATGCAAATACATTGAAGTCATAGAGATGGATGAGGTAGATCTATGCTATGAAAATTTGGGTTGGTGGAGGTATTTATAGGGATTCTTGAAGATTAATAAAAGGATGGATGAATAAACTATGGATTTATCGTATGATTCATTGGACGATCACTATATTTGGTAATGTCCAACTGTTTTGGTTTCATACACGGTTTTAGAGAATGGCGATAACACGTATAATCTTGTGGGTTTTCATCACCAAAGGTGCAGACCTTGGAAACTTGGCCAATTACAGTAATATCCCTATTTGGTAGGGGTGCAAAAAGATATGGTAGGGTATTTTATGCTACATTAGAGCATAGGATGTGTCTATATGCAAAGGACATGAGCATGTGGTTGGTGGTGTCATAAGAGGACATGCTTAGATCCAATCAAGGACAATTTGACGACGTTTGAGGTGGATCTAGATTTGGTGCTTATACCCTGGACAATGTGAAACATATATTGTTGATTCCCTAGAGACCAAGCTTTTCAAGTTTTTTTTTATAGGTTACATAAATCCTAGGACAATCTGTGTGGAGTATTGCTTAGTGGGTCTTTGTAATAGGGCTATGTAATCTCTTTCTCCCTTAGTAGATTTTGAGTTCATATTTTGAAACCCTTTGGGGAAAATACTACAAGTTTGTTAGTATTTATTTTAGATCCAATAATTTTTTATGCATAGGACAACACAATAACTAAGACAAAGGTAGTTAATGAGTGTGGTCGAGCTCAAAATAAGTGAAAGTGTGTAAAGAGCATGAAGGACTCTGTAAATTTGGTGTTGGAGGAGGATGTTAAATTGAATGAGGTTATAGGGATGACTGGGGTAGTACTTGTAGGGTGGCTTCAAGGTAAGAGGAAGGGGGGAAATACCTTAAAGAAATGGACAAAGGGTAACGTAAACCCAATTGTGGGATATCTTTGAAAATATTATATTATATCTTGAGGGTGGATAGGTTTCTTGCTTTGGTATCCACAAGATGCAAATAAGGTTGTAATATCTCACTAGAAATGGGGGTTGCATCTATTACTACTAAAAAGATGGAATCCAACTTCCAATGCAAAACATGATAGGATGGAATGTGTTATATCTTAGGCTAAATTGGCAAAACTGACATTTCTCTTTTGGTTTTAATATGTATTAAAATAAATAAATAACTTTCTTGGTATAGTCTATGAATCATATATATCCTTTAGGTCATAAGGAGTTATGAATGTGGTGTGTATCCTTATTGGATTGGATTTGAGAGAGGTCCTAGCAAAGTCGATTTCTTTAAAAATAAGTGTTCTATTTATTTTTTAATAGAAACGATAACATATTTATATTAAAAAGGATAATATTACATCAAAATCTTGCTCACAACAATCTGTTATAAAATTACATCTTAACACGTTCAACTAAGAAGAAGCCTTCTTCCAACTCATGTTGATTTTCAAAAAAGGGCCTTTCACAACCAATTATATTTCTACTTAATATATAAATCCTAATAAAATGTTTACACATAAGCTAGCAAAAAAACATTTTTTATATCAAAAAGAAGAGAATTTGAGCTTCAATCATGTATGCCTTCGCTATTTGCTTGAATCATAGAAGTATCCTCCATCGAGGTGCCTTCATGTTTTGAAGCCAAGGTGCCTTCTTTTCCTTTCTCCTAAATCTCTGTTACGAAGAGAAATTCCTATGGATTGGGGTGCCACAACAGACAACTTGACTCCAAAAATCAATCCTTTCCTATATGCAAGAGAAACCAAATATCTAACACTAAAGGATCTCGATTCGTACCTTATTCCGGATGGTTGATGTAGATCCCCGTTGAGCTTTCCAAATTCAGCTTGAATTGATAAATTGCTTCCTCAACATTCAATAAACAAGACAAGCATGCTATATATAATCGTGTTAGATCTACTCTAGCATATATAATCAATAACATATAAGCATTTGAAATCATCCATGGATCAATTATTCATTCAAATACACATTATTGGACAGGAAAAGATATTTCTATTAATGTAAAACAAAGATTACAATAGAGAAAACCTCTGTCGACACGTCTGTGAATCGGAGAAACTAAGTCCCACACTTGAGCCTCCACCACTTCAATCCTCCATCTCTCTATAGCAAGCTCACAAGCAAAGGGAAAGCTTGGGAAGAACACAGAAGTGCTCCAAGGGACAAAGGGATGCAGACTCAAGCACAAGTTCCGGCAACAATGGACTATATTTTTCTTGCTCTCAATTCCTCATGCCTTCAATGTATCCAAAGGTTTCCTTATATAGCTCTTCAATGGGGTAATGAAAGGTCGAATCCGAGCAATCTCAAGGCATAGGGAAGGCCAGGAGACAAGTGAGTCAGATCCACATCAAGGAAAACTCCAAAAGAATTTGGCCTTTTGCACACATCCCGATGTACGTGGGTTTAAGGGGTCAAACTTGCGTATATACTCGAGAAAGGGTTTAAAAGTTGCATATAGCAAATTTTGCATGTTTTTAGGGATGATCTTGGAAACATCAAAGGAACAAAAATGGTCCATGGGGTCCAAGGAGTCTGCAGAGGGATAGGGAAGGCCATAAAAATGTGATTCACCAGGTGTGGTAAAATAAGCTATAACAGATGCCCCCTAATGTGTGAGGTCAAAGGGGTCATACGATGGCCGAAATACATTATAAGTCCATCCTAGAAGTGAAGTGATGAAGAACCCAGTGGAAGAACCATCCATCCACTCAGCACTATACAATGACACAACTCTGCACATAACTGCAAATACATATAGTAGTCCCAGATACATAAGAGTACAATGGCCATGAATAGGCATGATACAATATGACATATGTGGTCATCATCACGTACAATATAAATAGATAAGAATCTCCAAGATGAAGATATACAAAGGATCATGATCTCCATGAAGACTAAAGATATATAATGGATCAAGATCTCCATAATGGCTGGAAATGTCTGACATATATTGGAATCAAGTCACGAGAGCTGAAATCTCATGAACACTGGCATCAAGGAGGTAACATATAAGAGATGCCACCAATCCAAAAGGTCTTCTACACAAACCGCTACGAGTACATGTCCTACTATGTGAATAGAGATGTCAAGGTCGAATATAGTAGTCCATCGTCTGATTACTGGTCATTGATGTATGCCGTTAACAGACGCGATATCACTCACTGATAAGGGCAATGGGAATCAAGGTACTAGAGTGCAAACTAACAAGTGTGAATAAATGTGTTAAGGTCGAACACTTGAGAGAATCCATCGATCAGGGGACATTGATGTATTCCCAAAAAACTGTCGATGGCGAGAGAACCTGCCACTAATGACTGCAAGTCTCAAGGCACTCAAAAACGAATCTAGATTCCTATCCCATAATAAATGATCTGAAGTAGATAGGATGAAATCCACTGGAAGGAAGGCATTAAGGCATCCCCCATCATCCAACACGAGGTACTCAGCAAGGCTGTATAATGTGGAAGGACTCGATCATAAGGAGCATGGACCAGTAACTGTACCGGGAATGGCCGAAATGCAAAGTCAATATAACTGCGGAATGGCTGACTCAGGTTTCAACTTCCTTCGAACAAGAGCATAAAGGCGAATGGTGACTGAATGTAGGCAGCATAGACTCAATATGCAAAATTGGGACATCTCTACGACATAGGAGGCATCGACAAAGGCTCCATATGGACTGGAAGCTTAACTAGTCGGTGGAGATAAACTCAGATAAACGAGTACAGCTCCTAAAGTCAAACTATTAACCCAACCAACGGATGTGATATACAGTGCTCTGTTTGAAGGCGACATGACTCGACTACTGCCAAAGATAACATCTTTTCTTATCCAGCTTTTTGGTTTTTTGATTTTTTTTTGGACTTTTTCAAATATTTTGAAAATCTTGAAAAAGAATAAAAGTGCTTTATAGTTACAGACTAGGAGGAGACAAGTGTCAATGGGCAAACAAACTAGTTCCAAGCAACGAAACATACCTATGCTCAATGCAAGGACACATGTGTAGGATAGTGACACTCGGGGGAAATTCCCCTCCCGGTAAAAATAGGGAATCAAGCTGCAAAGGATATACAAAATGGCTCTGCGTGGCTAGACATGAGACAAGCTCGGGCTATATGGTTGATACTCAAATTCAGGGAAGCCGACATAAGGCTCAATGAGGAGGCAAAGCTCATGAAAATGCAATTACAACTTGACATAAGGGAGTCCTGGGAGAAATAGGCCAGCAAAAGATCAAGAGGAGTATGAGGCTCTTGCGAAATGTCATGGCGATACTATACAACGGACTCCCACAACTTAAAGGACAAAGTGTCGGCATGGGCGCCAGATGCAAACAAGGAGCTAACTAGGACACCCATGTATAGGAAAGCTCTACCATTCACATAGTACCACTTCTAACAACAACATGAAGGTTCTGTGATACCATGGAATGGGTTCGTACCTAAGGTTAAGATGGAACGATCATAAGGCAATGCATAAGTGCAAGTGAATGTGATATCATAACCTATATGCCAGTTTGGACATAATACCTATGATAGGCATGAACGGGTCAAAACCTCAAAGAGAGTGTACAAAAACCGGATCCTACATGACAACCATATTATTCCAAAACAACCCAAAATAGTCAATAAGGAATCCAAACTATAGGATATAGGGAGGAAAGATCATGACAACTACTCCCAAAGGAAACAATGCGTTGAAGGATGGGACACAAAAAAGGAAAGTAAGGTGTAGACCCAACATTCACGCATCCACTACCACCCCTGTGAGGGTGACCACCGGTGTAAAGACTGAGTGAAGGGAATAAAAATCCTACACAAATGGAATAGAGGATGGAATATGACCATTCCCAAATCTATGAGCACGGTAAGGGGCTGTGATGCCCCCAAGTATAACACCAGGGTCCATACTAGGACCAAGGACGGGTGATAGAATACTAGGCATGCCAAAAATAAAAGGACCCGAACTCAAGAGAGCATAAATATACTCAAGTAACAACGATCCCAAATGCACTTCTTGAACTAAATGTGAATTAATTGAACTGAATGTGAACTGATTATGAACCGATTGTGAACTGATTGAACTGAACTCAATCTTCAACTGAATGTAAGACCATAAATTTAGGAGACTAACTGAAAGTATTTGGTACTTCACAATCAATGTCACCCATTCACAAGCACGTTGCATGAATCAAGGAGATGTTCCTTTTTAATAACACATTCTTTATTTATAACTTAGGCTTTATTGAGGCCTTCATAATTCAAGTTCACTCGAGGCATACATGTGCAATTTGATTCATTCTCTTTCTATATGATTTATCTCATTATCATTAATTAAATATTGCATGGTCCATATGTGTATTAATTAATTAACCACCTTATCATATCATACTCGGAAGAATTGTTCCATACTAATGATCATATGTATTACCTCGAGTCATATAGTCATATGGTAAAGTAATTCACTATAGGGGTAGCTAATCCCTAAAAGAGACTTATAGCACCTAGTGTCCATGACTAACAATACATCACATAGTATATTCTCATGACTTGATACAACACAAATCTCTAGTCTTGATACAACACAAGACCATCTTGAGTTAAGGAGATTCATCTCATCGGGTACTGTATATGAGAATCATTTGACTTGATACAACACTATTAGAATTGTTGTGCCATTTAGAGCTTTAAGCAATTAGTTATGAATAATATTTGCAATAAAAGGAGTATGAAGATACAAGCTGAACAAAACAAACCACACAGGAAACAGATGAGTGTAGCTCAAGAATTTATAGTATCATTCACATTAATTAATCCAGTGTTACAACAGTTTACGAATAGGAAGAATTCGAATCCATTAGGGAGGAATTAGATTCTACCAATTGGATGTGACTATACCTAACTAAATAGCTAACTCATGGTGTCTCAATCAATATTGGAGTCCAATAGATCAACTCCCAGATGTCCAACGACTCATACAATTAGTGACAACTAGTTAACTCACTGCAACTAAGTGTGGTAGGTGGGAAAATGCGCCTACTCCACATGCAGCCATGCATAACTAGTGCTAGCTAACTGTTTGTAATATAATTGAAAGTAACTGGAAGCTAACTAAGACTAACTAGTTCCAACTCCAACTAACTGAAGGAGGTTGGTGTCAGGACTCCTAGTTGCTCCTAAAATGTAGGGATTGATCTAGGAGGCACCCAAACCGATGCATGCACATGCAGTAAGTGGTAGTTAACCTCTAGCAGTGTTCCCCACACTCCAGTGATAGGTACATGTGGCCCCATTAGGCCAAGTGGACCCAATGGTACTAGTGGACCCAAATAATTAATTAAGGTTCCTAAGTTAGGATAAATTAATCTAATAGACATTTGACAAAGGGAGGATTAATAATCCTAACACCCCCCTGAATCCTAACTTGGACAACTGTGGGCCCTGGTAACAAGACCATAGGTCACCAAAATACAATATAAAAGATAGTAAAAAAATGCTGCTTAATACAACCAAGGAAACATGGGAAAACCTCATGGGAACCCCCCCCCCCCCTCAAAATAAGCAGAAATAACAAACTGCAAGCTATCTTTAGAATAAAGAAGCTTCCTCCTTAGAAAAATAACTTGAGAAAAAACACTGCTGCAAATTTGCAGCATGGTCCATCAGTGGAGCTCTCAATGTACTTCTGAAATGATGACTATGTTTGTCTCTTCTTGATGGTGAAGGTAAGGAATGATTAAGCTTCTCATTTTGTGTGCCATGTAGTTGATCATTCACCATCATCAAGTAGCATCAACCTGGAACTTTGTTGCACCATACTGTAGAGAGCGAATATGTGAAAGACAGCGCAACATGCTCATTCTGATACTGGGACCTTGTTCTTCTTCTGTCTTCTGGAACTCTAGCACCACTTCTAGCTGCATAAAGAAGCTTTTGAGCCCATCTGGGTTTAGGCTTCTGATTAGGAATGGGTACTGGATCTGGATCTAGAAACTCTTGAGATTCAATCTCAATAATAGGATCATGTTGAATGTGATCTTCTTCATCCGAATCTGAAACCTGTAGCACATCATCATCATCAAAAATAGGTGGAGAAATAGTTATACATTCCTGTGTTACTGGAGGTGTGTCACACAACTGATCTTCTTTGAACTAGATACTTCTTTCAATGAAGCATCTTCGGGTTGCAACCTCCATAAATTTGTAATATTTTGCATCTTTTACATATCCCAGCATAATGCATTCACTACTTTGGGATTGGAAGGCCTTCCTCTTTTCAAGTGGTATTCTGGCCCAACCTTTGGAACCAAAAACTCTTAGATGAGAGACATTGGGCATATACCCATGCAGTGATTCGAATGGAGTGACCCCAATCGTTGACTTATGGGGCACCCTATTCTGCAAATACAAAGAACAATTTACTGCTTCAGCCCAAAGAGAAGGAGGTAGATGTTTGGCATGGAGAAGACACGTTGCCATCTATTTTAGTGATCTGTTCTTCCTCTCAGCCACACCATTATGTTGTGGTGTGTATGGAACTGAGTGTTCCATTTGAATCCCCTCTGATTCATAGAAACTCTGGAAGTCTCCTTTGATGTATTCTCCTCCTTTATCATATCTTATTGACTTGATCTTTTTATGAAACTGTTTTCAACCATATCCTTAAAAACTTTAAAAGTCTCAAAAAATTCTGATTTTTGTTTCATGAAGTAGATCCAACAGTACCTAGAACAATCATCAATAAAGGTGAGGAAATACCTACAACCATTAATGGATTTTGTGGGCATAGGTCCAGATACATCACCATGTATCAAATCAAGTGTAGAGGCAGATCTATGTGCCTTCCCAACATCATACCTCTTTTCTGGATGCTTACCTACCAAGAAACCAGCGCATACTCCATTAGAAGTTTGGATGGATGACAAACCTTCAACCATTTTATCATTGTGGACTTGCTTCAGATACTTGAAATTGAGATGGACAAATCTCTCATGCCAAATCTTGTGTGTGTTGTTAGAATGATATAGTAGAGTTTTAGGAGGAGAGACAGGTAAGAGATGTGAGAACTCATAAGCTTTAGTAGAGTGATTTTCCATACCTTTCACTATGAGCTGACCAGTGGCTTTTTTTGTGATCTCAATTGTTTCTGAATCAAATGTAACTCTCTTGGTATAGCCTGTATGAGTCATCTGGTAAACAAACAACAAGTTAGCTGCAAGGGAGGGCACATAGAGGACATTTTTTAACTCACCATGCTTCACTCTAACTAAGCCCTTTTCCTTTTGCTGGAATCTGGGAATCATCTCCCATGTGAATGTTAGGCCCCTTTGATAGTGAGAGGGTAGAGAAGGATTATTTGGAGGAAACCATGTGATTGGAAGCTCCAGAATCAATTATGTATGTTGTAGACTGTGTAAGGCTTGCTTTCAAAGCATGGCACCTTTCATCATCTTCTGTCTGTGGTTCTTCATTGGGCTTTTTTGCTCTTGGGGGAGCAATGTTATGCTGCTTGAGAAGAGTTGTCATTTCATTAAGTTGCTTCCTAATACAATGATATTCAATATGGTAACCCTTTTCACAATAGGGAGATAACTTCTTTTTCTTAGAGCTGAAGGCCCCTTCAAAAGTTTGTTGATTATGTTTAGGCTTAGCTACTTTTGGCTCCTTCTTCTTTGATTTTCCCTTTCCTTGCGCTTTGCTAGAGTCAAAAACTAGGAGAGCCCGATCTTTGAAGGTCTTGATGACTCCCATTCGAATCAACTTGTCTTACTCCTTGATTAAGGACTCAGAAAAGGAATCTAATGAAGGAATTTTCCAATCGGGGAAGCCATCCCACTTGGAATTAAATATAGAAACAAATACAGAATACTCAGGGCCTAGTTTGTTGAGTATGGAGAGGAAATTTTTCTCATCCTTTCATTATATTCCGTACTGTCTGCATTGAAGTGCAACATACTTGAATTTAGTAAATAATTACTCAATAGTCTCGAAACTGCTGGGATGTAAAGATACCAGCTCATTCTCTAGAATGTGTCCCCGAAGATCATCTTGTTTGTTAAACAATCTCTCAAGCTTCTCCCATGATTCTATGAGATTCCTTAAGCCTTCTATGTGGAAGAGGATATCTCTGGATATATGAGTGCATAAGTACTCAAATGCTTCATCACAACATTTCATAAACTTGTTCTTTTCAACTGGTCATTGAGGCTCTACCTCCCTTCCTTGTATTATCCTGAGGTAGCCATGATGGCCCAGGGCTAGCTGCATATCAATCCTCCAATCAAGGTAATTGGAAGTTGTAAGGATCGGAGGTGTAGGATATTGAGAACTCATAATTGCTTCGGCTAAAAGATCACAAAACTTCACACAAGCTACGTATCACCTGTTAATCTTTCACTGCAAAACACTAAAACATATGAACTGTTAGAATCATGCTTTTCCTCTCGACATGAACATATTTTCAGGGTCTGTCACGCCTTCTCTGCTTCTCTAAATAAATTTAGAGCTAGCAAATCATCGTAGGGGACTTCTGTGGAAACCCAACTGCTTCTGATGTTCAATGGAGAGAAATAAACATGAAAACTGCCTGAGAAGGCTCTGATACCATATTAGAATTGTTGTGCCATTTAGATATTCAACAATTAGTTCTGAATAATATTTGCAGTAAAAGGAGTATGAAGATACAAACTAAACAAAACAAACCACACAGGAAACAAATGAGTGTAGCTCAGGAATTTACAGTATCATTCACATTAATTAATACGGCGTTACAATAGTTTACAAATAGGAAGAATTTGAATCCATTAGGGAGGAATTCGAATCTACCAATTGGATGTGACTGTACCTAACTGACTAGCGAACTCATGGTGTCTCAATCAATATCGGAGTCCAATAAATCAACTCCCAGATGTCCAACAACTCATACAATCGGTGATAACTAGTTAACTCACTGCAACTCGGTGTGGTAGGTGGGAAAAGGCGCCTACTCCACATGCAACCATGCATAACTAGTGCTAGCTAACTGAAAGTAACTGGAAGCTAATGAATACTAACTAGTTCCAACTCCAACTAACTGAAGGAGGTTGGTGCGGTTGGTGTTGGGACTCCCAGTTGCTCCTAAAATGTAGAGATTGGTCTAGGAGTCTCCCAAACTAATGCATGCACATGCAGTAAGTGGTAGTTAACCTCTAGTAGTTTTCACCACACTCCAGTGACTAGTACATGTGGCCCCATTAGGCCAAATGGACCCAAATAATTAATTAAGGTTCCTAAGTTAGGCTAAATTAATCTAATAGACATTTGACCAAGGGTGGATTAATAATCCTAACAAACACAAGTACAAACTTAATACAACACAAGTCTGCTTTCTTGATACAAAACAAGACCAGTATTGATACAACAAAAGACTCCAATCTTGATACAACACAATATTACAATCTTGATACAACACAAGATCACAGTACATGCATCCCACCTCAATACATGAGGACATATGTAGGACTCAATACAACACAATGTCCTGACTTGATACCACATAATTCCTTAACTTGATCTAACACAAGTTTCTGACTTGATACAACACAAGTCACTGACTTCATACTACACAAATCTGGAGAATGACTCTTGATGTTGTACATTTAACACTCCTTCTCAGCGAGGGAGACATTCTCTGCTTTACTAGGAATTTCCTACCACACATGGTGAATCACACTTTTATGGCCTTCCCTGTCCCTATGCAGACTCCTTAGACCCCATGGACCATTTTTGTTCCTTTGATATTTCCTTGATCATCCCTAAAAATATGTAAAAGTTTCCATACACGAATTTTAAACCCTTTATCACGTATATACACGGGTTTGACCCCTAAAACCGCGTACATCGGGATGTGTGCAAAAGGCCAAATTCTTTTGGAGTTTTCCTTGAGGTGGATCCGACTCACTTGTCTCCTGGACTTCCCTATGCCTTGAGATCGCTCGGATTCGACCTTTCATTACCCCATTGAAGAGCTATATAAGGAACCCTTTGGATACATTGAAGGCATGAGGAATTGAGAGCAAGAGAACTATAGTCCATTGTTGCCGAAACTTGTGCTTGAGTCTGCATCCCCTTTGTCCCTTGGAGCACTTTTGTGCTCTTCATAAGATTATCATTCGCTTGTGAGCTTTCTATCGAGAGATGGCGGATTGAAGTGGTGGAGGCCCAAGTGGGGGACTCGGTTTCTCCGATTTGCAGACGTGCCGACAGAGGTTGTATTCATTGTAATCTCTAATTTTATATTAATAGAAATATCTTTTCCTGTCCAATAGTGTGTGTTTGAATGAATATTTTATCCATGGATGATTTCAAATGCTTATATGTTATTGATTATATATGCTAGAGTAGAGCTAACACAATTATATATAGTATGCTTGTCTTGTTTATTGAATGTTGAGGAAGCAATTTATCAATTCAAGCCAAAGTTGGAAAGCTCAACGGGGATCTACATCAACCGTCTGGAATAAGGTACGAATCAAGATCCTTTAGTGTTAGTTGTTTGGTTTCTCTTGCATATAGGAAGGGATTGATTTATGGAGTTAAGTTGTCTGTTGTGGTACCCCAAGCCATAGGAATTTCTCTTCGTAACAGAATTGGCTACTCTGCTGGGGACGTTTCTTGTTTGTCTTTGGGGTTTGGGGGCACAATGTGCTTGATATTATTGACTTGCTCTTTGTTTCTCCTTGTTTTTGTGTTGCATTTTATAGTATGTTCATCCATTGACACTCCCCTTTATTGGTTTGACCCTTGGCCTTCTTTTTACCACTGTCTTCTCTGTATACGCAGGTTTTTGGCCAAAAGTCGTGTACATACATGGATTTTTGGCCAAAATTCGCGTATACACGTAGGTTTTTGGCCAAAATCCGTGTATACATGCAGCTTTTTGGCCAAAAGTTGCGTATATACGCATCTGTTCTTTAAACAGTCGTGTACATCCTCCCTTTTGGTGAGTTTGATGTTGTGGGAAGTTCTTGGGTGGGTTGTGAGTGTGGTTGGGTCTTCCTTGGGTCTGATGTTGTCTGTTGGATGCTTCTTTTGTGACCAGAGACCGCTTTTTCATTGATTTTTCTTTGAAAGTAGTTTTAGTCATTTATCCTTTTTGTTTTTCCATTAGTGCATTACTCTTTTTTGGTCTTGGTGTCTTGCTGGGCTTGTGTTTTATACTTGCTGCAGAGACTGAGAGTTTTAGATGACTTTTATTGAATTTTTCATTCTTTTATATTGAAAAATGCAAAATAGTTGCACTCTTAGTTGCATCTTAGATATGGATTTGAGGAGGTACTTGCATTGGATTGCTTGGATGAGAGTTGTGTTTAGGATTTCATATAGGAAGGATTGCATTGGCATTCAGAAAGGAATACATATTTATGCATCTCATGTAGTGGCATACCCTATTTTTCATTTGACAAAGATTGCACTTAGCATTGTTTGTTATGGTGTACATTTTACTTCGAGTTGCGTCATAACACCATTGGTTGCACGGTCATCTACCTTTTTTGAGTGATAAAGCCAAATAAAATCAACACTTAATTAAAATGGATTACACTATTTTCTTTTATAGGGTCCACCAATAAGATTAGGTTTTAGGGTCTTGGAATAGTTCATTGTGAGTAAATTCTCCAAGACCACTAAACAACACATGTATGTGTCTGTCCAAGTGAGAGTGTGAAATTCCTTGGTATAATTAGTGTTTCTCAGGATCCTCCTCTTACAAGGGAGTTAAGCACGAGGCAGTGTGAGCGGTTATTGATTGGGATGATCCCTAGTCATAACTGAGTAGCACCAAAGATATTTCCAGGATTGCATTCGTATCTGGGGGCTCTTTCGAGAGTTTTGGGCTTTGCTACCCTGCCCATACAGTCAATCCCGCCTACGACTGTTCGCCTGAGCATTGATTATATTGAGGTGACCTTAGTTTCCTTACCTAGGTATCACAGGGGGTACTTGCAGAGGTTATTCTGTAGGTGTCCTGGCCAGGTAGAGGTCAGATAACACAGTCGCTTTATGCATTGAAGCTGAGGGCCACTATAATTGGTTACGTACCTCTGCTTATAGTGTATGGGAGTTTCGAGCCTCTCCTAGGTGAGACATACCTGCTGCATTTAGGAGCTCACATATTCTCCCCTTGGTTTGCTTGTATTTTGGATGTATATTTTTCTTAGGAGTGTGCTCTTTGTGCACTAGTTGGACTTTGGGATCGCGGTTACTTGAGTATATTTATGCTCTCTTGAGTTCGGGTCCTTTTATTTTTGGCATGCCTCATATCCTATCACCCGTCCTTGGTCACATTCCGCCCTCTACTCCATTTGTGGAGGATGTTGACTCCATTCTCTCGGTCTTTACATTGGTGGTCACCCTCACGGGGGTGGTAGTGGATGTGTGAATGTGGGTTCTACAACTTACTTTCCTTTTTATGTCTCATCGTTCACCGCATTGTTTCCTTTGGGTGTAGTTGTCATGATCATTCATCCCTATATCCTATAGTTTGGATTCTTTATTGACTATTTTGGGTTGTTTTGGACTAATATGGTTGTCATGTAGGGTCCAGTTTCTGTACACTCTCTCTGAGGTTTTGACCCGTTCGTGCCTATCACAGGTATTATGTCTGAACTTGCATATAGGTTAGGATTTCACATCCTCTTGCACTGATGCATTTCCTTATGACCATTCCATCTTAACCTCAGGTATGAACCCATTCCATGGTATCACAGAACGTTCATGTTGTTGTTAGAAGTGATCTTATGTGAATGGTAGAGCTTTCCTATACATGGGTGTCCTAGTTAGCTCTCCTTTGGATTTGGGACCCATGCTGTGAGTCCTCTCTTAGGTCCGAGAGTCCCTTTTAGTCCCGCCATGTCCTTGAGCAAGAGCCTCATACTCCTCTTGAACTTTATGCTAGCATTTCCCTGGGACTCCCTTGCATATGTCAAGTTGTAATTGCATTATCATTAGCTTTTCTTGCCTCATTAATCCTTATGCCGGCTTCCATGACTTTGAGTATCAGCCATATAGCATGAGCTTGTCTTATGTCTAGCCACACAAAGACATTTTATATATCATTTGCAGCTTGATTCCCTATTTTTACTGGGAGGGGACTTTCCCCCGAGTGTCGTTATCCTACACATGTGTCCTTGCATTGAGCATAGGTATGTTCCGCTGCTTGGAACTAGTTTGTTTGTCCATTTGACACTTGTCTCCTCCTATTTTGTAACTTTAAAGTGATTTTATTCTTTTTCAATCTTTTCAAATATTTGAAAAAGTCCAAAAAAAATTAAAAAACCAAAAATCCGAAAAAGGAAAGATGTTATCTTTGGCAACAGTCAAGTCGTGTCACCTTCAAACAAAGCACTGTATATCACATCCATTGGTTGGGTTAA
This sequence comes from Pseudotsuga menziesii, assembly GCA_001517045.1. Taxonomy (NCBI): domain Eukaryota; kingdom Viridiplantae; phylum Streptophyta; class Pinopsida; order Pinales; family Pinaceae; genus Pseudotsuga; species Pseudotsuga menziesii. Next base: position 492,155 of record LPNX010081712.1, on the reverse strand, counting down.
TAGTTTGAATTTAGGAGCTATACTCATTTATCTGAGTTTATCTCCATCGACTGGTTAAGCTTCCAGTCCCTATGGAGCCTCTGTCGATGCCCCCTGTGTCGCAGAGATGTCCCGGTTTTGCATATCGAGTCTATGCTTCCTATATTCAGTCACCATTCGCCATTATGCTCTTGTTCGAAGGAAGTTGAAACCTGAGTCGGCCATTCCTCAGTTATCTTGACTTTGCATGTCAGCCATTCCCGGTATAGTTACTAGTTCATGCACCTTATGATCGAGTCCTTCCACATCATACAGCTTTGTTGAGTACCTCGTGTTGGACGATGGGGGATTCCTTAATGCCCTCCTTCCAGTGGATTTCATCCCATCGACTTCAGATCATTTGTTCTGGGATAGGAATCTAGAGTCATCTTTGAGTGCCTTGAGAATTGTAGTCATCAGTCGCAGGTTCTCTTGCCATCGACAGTTTTTTGGGAATACATCAATGTCCCCTGATCGATGGATTCTCTCAAGTGTTCGACCTCAACACATTTATTCACACTTGTTAGTTTGCATTCTAGTACCTTGATTCCCATTTTCATTATCGGTGGGTGATCTCGCGTCTATTAATGGTATACCTCAATGACCGGTAATCAGACAATGGACTACTATGTTCGACCTTGACACCTCTATTCACATAGTAGGACATGTACTTGTAGCGGTGTGGGTAGAATACCTTCTAGATTGGTGGCATCTCATATATGCTACCTCCTTGATCGTGCCAATGTTCATGAGATTTAAGCTCTCGTGACTTGATTCCAGTATATGTTAGACATTGCCAGCCATTATGGAGATCTTGATATGTTATTTTTCTTCAGTCTTCATGGAGATCATGATCCTTTGTATATATTCATCATGGAGATTCTGATCTATGTATATTGTACGTGGCGATGACCACATATGTCATATTGTATCATGCCTATTCATGGCCATTGTACTCTTATGTATTCGGGACTGCTATATGTATTTGTAGTTATATGCAGAGTTGTATCATCGTATGGTGCTGATTGGATGGTTGGTTCTTCCACTGGGTTCTTCATCACTTCATTTCTAGGATGGACTTATAATGTATTTCGACCATCGTATGACCCCTCTGACCTCACACATTAGGGGGCATCTGTTATAGCTGATTTTACCACACATGGTGAATCACAGTTTTATGGCCTTCCCTATCCCTATGCAAACTCCTTAGACCCCATGGACCATTTTTGTTCCTTTGATGTTTCCTTGATCATCCCTAAAAATATGTAAAAGTTTCCATACGCTACTTTTAAACCCTTTATCGCGTATATACGCGGGTTTGACCCCTAAAACCACGTACATCGAGATGTGTGCAAAAGGCCAAATTCTTTTGGAGTTTTCCTTGATGTGGATCCAACTCACTTGTCTCCTGGCCTTCCCTGTGCCTTAAGATCTCTCGAATTCGACCTTTCATTACCCCATTGAAGAGCTATATAAGGAACCCTTTGGATACATTAAAGGCATGAGGAATTGAGAGCAAGAGAACTATAGTCCATTGTTGCTGGAACTTGTGCTTGAGTCTGCATCCCTTTTGTCCCTTGGAGCACTTTTGTGTTCTTCCCAAGCTTATTTTTGCTTGTGATATTGCTATCGAGAGATGGAGGATTGAAGTGGTGGAGGCCCAAGTGGGGGACTTGGTTTCTCCGATTCGCAGACGTGCCGACAAAGGTTTTATTCATTGTAATCTCTGATTTTCTATTAATAGAAATATCTTTTCCTATCCAATAATGTGTGTTTGAATGAATATTTTATCCATGGATGATTTTAAATGCTTATATGTTATTGATTATATATGCTAGAGTAGAGCTAAGACAATTATATATAGTATGCTTGTCTTGTTTATTGAATGTTGATGAAGCAATTTATCAATTCAAGCCGAAGTTGGAAAGCTCAATGGGGATCTACATCAACCGTTCGGAATAAGATATGAATCGAGATCGTTTAGTGTTAGTTGTTTGGTTTCTCTTGCATATAGGAATGGATTGATTTCTGGAGTTAAGTTGTTTCTTGTGGTACCCCAAGCCATAGGAATTTCTCTCCGTAACACATACCAATCTTATCTCAGAAGTATCTCAACTTCGTTACTTACATTGACTTGTTCACAAATTTTCAATTTGCTCATTAGTAGCTATGTATTGATTTTTTTTTACATGACCATGACTTCGATGAAGTATAACTTCATCTCAATGTGTTCTATTATAACACATAGGGTTTTTTATAAATCTTGACTGTTAACATCTAATAATTGTAGGCTTCAAGTCTTTCACTGTAGTAGGTAGCATCCCAATCTAGACTACTCCTCAGCAGGTAGTACCATCCATAAAATACATTTACTCAGTACTAGCTGAAATACACCTTGCTTATGTAGTACTAGACACAATACATTTGACTTATGTAGCACTAACCACAATATACATAGCTTATATCAAGATAAAACAATAGTTGGATATCACAGTAGGTCTATAATGTATCAAATACATTAAAGAGCCTATTATAATGTGTAACCAGGAATATTTCACCTTCTGTGGACACAAGTTGTTCCTCTGGTCTGAATGGTTCAGATCCAGAACAAATGAGTGAACGATAAAGGATGAAGACCTTCCCTGGATGTCGTAGACACTTGGAATGCTACTTCGATAGTGAAACTATGTACCTGCAAACACATCAAAGCTACCAGAAAATCATCTACTTATCCATGTTAGTGACTAAGGAATCTTACAACATGTACATGCGAAATCAAAACAACAGTAATGTGGGGCTAAAATCAGCTTTGCATTAAGTTGTATGGAGAATTTTACAACCAATTAAGCCTTAGTGTCGACATGCATCTCCATAAGACAAACACTTCATCCCCATAAGCTCCAACTTTGCTCTCTATGCTCTCTAATGGCTTGGGCCAAGTGGTCAATCCAACAACATAACAATAACTCTATAGTTCTCCCCCTTAACCATGGACATGAGCTTGTATTTATAAGGCTCAATGGATAGGAATAGTTGAGAGATTTGTGGATGAGGTAGCCTCTAAGATCCTATGATGGGGGATCTCGAGCTCAACTGACCCACAATGATAGGGAAAAGGGAGGACACGAGGCTCATGATCTAGAAGCCTCGAGAAACTTTTCTTTTTCCGATTTTACCCAAGGTACTGCTTTTCTTCTCTTATGACAGAGCGGTTTAGATGAGAAACGCTTATGGCCCAAAGGCCACAAGTGGTGGCATCGCTTATGGTAAACAGGAAGCAGGCGGTGCGAGTAAGGTACCGCTCATGGTTCACAAGGAAAGCACGGTGCTGAGTATTTTCATGTAGAATTGACAAACAACGTGGGGTTTCCACTCTAAGTGATGGGATTAAGGGCAAACATGTAAGTCAAAGGTCTTATCACATGGTGGTGACAGGATTTGGGTATAACAGAATGCCCCCCAAAGTGTGAGTCTTAGAGGGATACGATAAACGAGAGCTTTGAGAGAACAAGTTGTCGCTTCGAGGTGAAAATGTCAGCTCGATCAGAGCATATCGTCAAGTAGGCATCTGTAGTACATCAATATTTTTGACTCATAGACACAAGTAAACAACTCATGGCTACAGACCAATATAAGGCAGATCCATGGGAGGAATAAACAGCATGGATACTAGAATACAACATAGATCCATGTGATAGAGGACTCAAACATGGACATAGCTACCAGACATACAACGTAGATCTATGTCATACAGACACAAATTTGAGCATAGCCATGACCATACAAATGTGGATCCATGCTAGATATATAAAACTCCATTGCAACCTGGGGAAAGCAATGGGCGCTTTAAACAAATACCCAGGTTCTTCGTCTCGTCTTCCACAAAGTACAATTCTATCCATGTGATTACAATGATTTGAAGTCGAACATGGTAGAAACCACTTGATTACCAGCCAATGATGTGAACCGTTAACAAGTGAGAGAGATATCAACATTGATGTCAATGATTCCCAAGGTACCCTAGTACAATCTACTGAGTGTGAATAGATGTCCTGATGTCGAACACCCAGTCGATTCTATCGATCAAAGGTCAATGATGTGAACCTATGTCGAGAGCGAGAGAATCTGTCATTAAGGCATACAAATCTCAAGGTACTAAGTTTTTGTTTCTAAGACTATTTCCCGGATGATGAGCTGATGTCGACAGGAATAGTCTTGTCGAAGGAGGGCCATGATGAGTCCCACATCAATGACATGAAACTCAGAACATAGTTCTGAAATGATGTGAATGTAGTAACCATAGGATTGACTCAAAAGTACTGACACAGAGACCATTTTGACTATAGAGGAAAAACTTCTTCAACCTCCCTTTGAACATTGGGTGGCACGACAAAATACTTGGCAACATGACTAAATGGGACAAACACACAGTGCGACAGTGAACAATGCATTCTTTTGAAAGAATCAAAAGAGTGACATGAATCATGAAAGTGGATCGTCATGGAGATCAGCTGAATACCCAATTGACTGAAATGATATGCAGACAAGTGCCATGTTCAAAGGTAACGACAAACTACTGCTATTTATTTGCAAAATGATTCCCTTCCCATTTTCCCCATCATGATTGATGAGTGCCTCTTTTCGGTTTTACGAGTTCAAAGAGGGTAACAAACACTCGGTATAGCTCTTCCAAACTCATATGTTTTATGAACCTGAGAGAGGAGGGGTTTGTTCCCAAAAATGGGTCTCACAGTGTTTAATTTAACGAGTCCAATGAAAGAAAACTCGGTATTGCTCATGTTTAGAGAGTCTGAATGACCACGGAAGAAGACTCCAAAAGGTCCTTTTTCGTATGATTTAGTCCCCAAGGCCCAAAAAAGCATAAAATCATACCTTAGAGAACTCTTCCAATCATGATTGGCTGGAGTGTTCCTTTTTCGTAAATAGTCTATTTGAACCAAAAAAGAGATAACCTACCATCGGAGAGACGACTCTTCAAATGCTTTAAAGAGTGTGGAGAAGACAAGATCGCTCGACAATCTTTTCGTATTTAAGGAGCCCTAAGGAGCCCGAAAAGAGTTTAAAGAAGAATCTATTAGAATTTTTCATGTTTGAATCCAGAGCATGAAAAAGTAATAAACTAAGCTCAAACCAAATTTCATGTTTTAACCAGAGCACGAAAAATGACAAGTAAGCTCAACACCATCTTACTGTTTTTAACAAGCTCGAAGATCAGTTGAAAGAATGCTCAAAGATTGGTTTCATTTTTACGCAAGCTCGAAACCAATGGGTAAACAATGCTTGAAAAAATCTCATTAACATGATATATAGAGGTTGGAAGCTTTCCCCCATCATGATTGTTAGTGAAGCTTACCCCTAACATGGTTGCTAGCGGCTCGACATGCCCCAAGCTTTGTTTCATTTGACGATTCTTCTTCCATACCCAACCTAAAAGCCTAGTTACTAATGTGAAAATGTTCACTAGGGGGGTAGGAAGAACGAGAATCAGGCAGGTGAAAAGAAGGTTCAAGTTCTAACACTAAAGTGAAGACTCGACTCAAGGGAAGGGGATCTGTTTCATTTTTACACAAGCTTGAAATAGAAGGTAACTATGCTTGGAACATGGTTTCGTTTTTATGTAAGCTTGAAACCAAAAGGTAAACTATGCTTAAGGAAACCTACTTCATTTTTTAACGAGCTTGAAATAGAAAATGAACTATGCTCATGAATGATTTCATTTTTATGCAAGCTTGAAACCAAAAGGTAAACTATGCCTGAGGAGATCCATTTCATTTTTTAATGAGCTTGACATAGAATGGGAACTTTGCTCATAGGCATATGTTTCATTTTTTAACGAGCTTGACACATAATGGGAACTATGGTCACCACATGGTTTCATTTTTATGTAAGCTTGAAACCAAAAGGTAAACTATGATTAAGGAGTGGTTTTATTTTTTAACAAGCTTGAAACCAAAAGTAAACTATGCTCTCAAACCTGCTCCTACCGAACATGATATCCGGAGGTTGGTAGGTTTCCCCCATTACATAAAAGCTAGTGGCTTAGCTCCATTATGATGTCCATAGACTAGAGCCATGCCCCCCATTTTACTTATGATGGGAAGAAGCTAACTAGAAGGGGAAAGAGCCACAAGAACATGCGGCACATTCAGGGCAATCTGATTACTAGGAGTGATGTGATTTTCAGGTGTAACAAAAGAAAGCTAATCAATGGTCACAATATTCCCATCATGGGGAAAATACATAACTCTAAAGAGTGTGGACACTACGGCTTTCATGGCATAAACATAATCATGTCCAAGGAGCAGATTAAAATCTAAAGGACCTTGGACCACCATAACATCAATACAGACAGTTTTCCCTCCTAATGTAATAGGCAAATAAGGAAGGGTCCCTAAAGGTGCAGTAGGTCTTCGATTAAAAGCCAGTATCTGATTGGTGGCTGGCACAAGCTGAGGAGAACCTAAATCTTGCCAAGCAGTTGAGGATAGAATACTAACGGAAGCCTCTTCATCAACAATAGTACGAAGTACCTGCCTAGCAGTAACATTCACAACTATCTGGAAAGGAACACTCAAATGAAGACGAGACTCTATTAGGTTACTCCAGTCAAAGGAAATAACCTCAGTACTTGGAGAGGGTTCTGTCGAAAGAGACAAAATTTCCTCTTGTCGAGAACAATCAGAACGAAGCATAAAAACTTCATCAAGTTTTGGTTCACTCTCTATTGGAAGAGAAGAACAAGACGAAGATTTGGTCAAAGAGACTACTTCAGTCTTAGCACTCTCTGATGAAAGAGCGGGATCGAGTGGAAATGACATCGACTCAACCAATTCACTCTCCGAATGAAGAGTGGGATCAATTATAGATGAAACTGAATTGATCACTTGGTCAACCAGGGGGGAATCGAGGGATAACTTACTATCACTTGTTGGAATCACCTGTTGATGATCAGTAATATTTTCCAACCAGCGCGAAGCTTCATCCATGCTTGGACAAAGAAAAATACAATGCACAGCCTTGCATATCAAACAAGGATACAAGAATTTACCCTTACGAACTTTTACCAATGGGTCACTGGTTGAGGGAGTATCATCAACATGATGATTAGAGGTTGATGACACAGACGGTTTGGACCTTTTAGACCACTCTTATTGTACACGGGAGAGACCGGGACACTTCTTAAGAAGGTGGTCTTCCTTGCAAAGCTTACAAGGGAACTTGGGTTTTTCGGGCATTCTCTTAGGACGAGCACCATCAAGAGAAGATGGTTACTGCTTTTTCTCTTTCTTATCCTTCTTCTTTTTACCCTTCCCTTTCTTCTTCTTCTTATCCACATGACTACTAACCATAGATCTTTGGTCAAGCGAAGAAGATGAAAGGTGTGAAACAACAACCGACGAAGAAGAAGAGGGATTAGGTTGAGGATCCTCTCCCAAAGGAGAGGTGACATTTGAGACATTAGGTGTAACAGGAATTACTAGATTAAACAGCCAAACCAGTAATCCTATAGTTAATCCAGGAAGATTTAGAGTGGCAATAAAGGGAGAACTAATACCTTCACTTGGAGGGAATACAAAAGGTACACCTTGGAAAGGGACCTCTTGAGTGGTAGTCTCAGATGAGGATGCCATCTCTAAACTCTCTAATAACCCCCTAACTACCACGCACAAGCAAGTACTACTCAAACTAAAAGCAACAAGCAAACATGTGAAAGGAGTGGATAAGAGTCAGGAACCTCACAGGACAGGCCAAAAGGATAACTCAGATGGTTTGAGGATTCCTAAAAGGGTCTCTCGATATACACAAGGTACGTGGGAGCTCAAATCGGTAGTAGTGCTATCTTATGCACAACCGTTCACAAGGGGCCTTTCGATATACAATCGAGTACGTGAAGTACCTTTCTATATACCTCAAGGGTACATGAAAGGTCGTTCGATATACTGACGGTATTTGGAAGAACCGCACGAGTCCCGGGATGTAGTGTGGACAAAGTAACGACAACTCCTATGCTTAGCGACGCCCAAACACGTATCTAACTTATCACTCAAATTGATAAAATTTTTAACCTAGTAATACCATTAATTTTATCTTGTGCGTTTAGGTGGAACCATGGAGTGAAAACTTGAATTTAAAGAAGATGCACACTGATCTATATGACAATGCAAGTTTTCCTCTTCAATGAAATTCTACCTAAGAGAGGGAGAGAGATTTACTTTTCTTCCAAAAAATGCACACCCAAATGCAAATGCAATTCTACCTTTTCAAATGAAGAGTGAAATATCAATGCACCCCAAACAATCTTCAAAGCAAATAAGAAAGAGATCTAGAGAACATCAAACATAAATAAACCAAAAATGTTTCCTACCTTTCCATGCTTGAAAAAGATGCATAAAAACTTAATGGAAAGATGATTTCACTAATGTTTCCAAACAAAACTAACTCTAATGCACACAAAGCTGAAAACAGATATTTCTTCTTAATGAAAGTAAGATCTATAATTTCAAACAATCATGCACAAAACAAGAAGAAAATTGATTAACATGCTTGCGAATAAAACAAAGGAGAGAGAAAACTAAAACTTCTCTTTGAAACATATAAGGAAACGAAGAACCAATCTTTCCTACCAAGCACTGGAAAAATCAGCATGCAAAAGGAAACAAGAATCACCCCAAGCAAAGAAAGACTCAAAACAACATGGATCACTCATGCATTCCAAGTCCAAAACAAACCGAAGCCTACACATGAAAATGAAATGTATATTTCCAATTCTAATGAATAATATCTACAGAAAAGAGAAAGAGGTTTCAATCAAAGAAAATATCTCAAAGGATAATCTATCTCTCAGCATGGATCTCAAGAAACATGAACTCTCTTTGAATGCAGAGGGAATATAACACTCAAAGCGACTGCAGAATATACAATTCATCAAAAAGTAAGCCAAAAACACACAAAAATCAACATACAAATTTTGGAATAGGGCCTACCTGGCATCGCATTGCAGGGGTCTTGACAAAGCGGTTCTGGACCAGCACCGCTTCTGGATAATAGGACTCAGGCGGTGGCACCGAGTGCTGCTAACGGGGTTCAGGCGGTGGCACCGCTTATTGCCAACAATGCATGAGCGATTCCTTGAATAGATCCAAAACACAAAGGAGAATGAAAGATCAGATCAAGGTAAAAATTGATGGATTGATAATAAAAAAGAGCATAAAAAGTTGAAATACTTCAAGTCTGAAAGTTTCAAACCAAAATTCACTAAGTCAGATAGCAGATATGACTGAAGAGAGTTGGAGATGGAGCCTGGATTCGGACAAGAGTTCAAGAATTGAGGAAGATCGGATCAATTGATATACGTATCTATTCCCCAGCGGAGTCGCCAGATTTGTAACCAAGAATATTTCACCTTCTATGGACAGATGTTGTTCCTCTGGTCTGAATGGTTTAGATCCAGAGCAAATGAGTGAACGACAAAGGATGAAGACCTTCCCTGGATGTCGTAGACACCTGGAATGCTGCTTCGATAGTGAACCTGTGTACCTGCAAACAGATCAAACATGCAAACACATCAAAGCTACTAGAAAATGATCTACTTATCCATGTTAGTGACTAAGGAATCTAACAACATGTACATGCGAAATCAAAACAATAGTAATGTGGGACATAAATCAGCTTTTCATTAAGATGTATGGAGAATTTTACAACCAATTAAGCCTTAGTGTTGACATGCATCTCCATAAGACAAACACTTCATCCCCATAAGCTCCAACTTTGCTCTCTATGCTCTCCAATGGCTTGGGCCAAGTGGTCAATCCAACAACATAACAATACCTCTATAGTTTTCCCCCTCAACCATGGACATGAGCTTGTATTTATAAGGCTCAATGGATAGGAATAATTGAGAGATTTGTGGATGAGGTGGCCTCTAAGATCCTATGATGGGGGATCTTGAGCTCAACTGACCCACAATGATAGGGATAAGGGAGGACACGAGGCTCATGATCTAGAAGCCTCGAGAAACTTTTCTTTTTCCAATTTTACCCAGGGTACCGCTTTTCTTCTCTAATGACAGAGTGGTTTAGATGAGAAACATTTATGGCCCAAAGGCCACAAGTGGTGGCACCGCTTATGGTAAACAGGAAGCAGGCGGTGCGAGCAAGGTACCGCTCATGGTTCATAGGGAAAGCGAGGTGCTGAGTATTTTCATGTAGAATTGACAAACAACATGGGGTTTCCACTCTAAGTGTTGGGATTAAGGGAAAACATGTAAGTCAAAGGTCTTATCACATGGTGGTGACAAGATTTGGGTATAACATAATGTACCTCAAAAGGTACTCAAACATATGGTTGTCCACAAGCTATAAATACAATAGGTCTGCTAGGTACTTAAGAGACCAGTCAACTACTTACACATAGTAGCACCATCTGGATACGATCTAGACTATAATTTCTCTAAACTGAAAACATGGATTTTAAATATATCATATACAACATTATACATCAAATGTAAAATATCATGCAGAAAGAAAGTCTCGTCTTTTGTTTCAATTTTCAACATTTGTTGTCTTCAAGAATCTTCTTCTATATTGAGAAGTTCTATGTGAGAAGTTCTCAGTGATTCTTCTTTTTATACTGCAGCACCCCAATTACCTCTCTAAGTGGTTTAAATGTTCTCTAACAGTCCAGACTATAACTCTTCTTAAGTATTAATAGTCTTTGAGACTTTAACCATGTCTATGCTCATGTGGATTCTCTCCACAAGGTATCACAACCCTTGGTTGCATGATTCATGTACCATGACTAACTAGCGGGGAATTTATATACTGCCACCTTGAAGACACATCAATACTCCCTTTTCAACTAGAGGAGTTTTTTTGGGGTACTATACCAAGTTTGTCCCGGACAGAGGCTTAGTAATAATGTTGGCAATGTTTCTCATATGTGGATATGTACCATGTATCGGATATAACTTACTATGAATCTCATAAAGTTGTACTGATTTACAACATGCTTTATCTGGAGTAACATATGTGATATTTCCTTGACCACTGTACTAGTCAGAATTCATATATCTTCAATCTTTATTTCACTGTTTGAGACATATTTGAGTCCAGGTATTCTTGTACCAAGTAGGTACCACAACACATGCTTTGTTTGTACATGTCTATGTATAGACTGCAAAGCATATAATTGATCTTGGGAGTTGTTACTAATCCATATACATCTAAATTGACTTTTGAGAACTTCCAAATCTGATTTAAACTTTAGGATCTCTGCTGCACATTTTCCTTAACTGAGTAAAATATTATCTAGTGACTGCCACACGTCTAATCTCAAGAATTTACAACAAGATTCTTGAATATTGTTTTGAGCTTCCTTATGAATTATGAGCATCATGCAAGTGTTCTTTTTTATAGGAGGTACATCAACTAGTTACACTGGTTCTTCATGAGTTAGCAAATATAGCTTCTCCCTCTCACCATATGGATGTGAGAATCATAATATGGGTCCTCCATCACGAAGACTTGTGCTCATCTATGTCTGAATCTCTTCTTAGACACATGAATGTAAGTAAGATAAAATATATTTAGGAGTCTCCATATATCTCATAATAGTATTAAGGCATCTATTATGTCTTCTTCCCAAGAAGCATAAGAATCTCCTAATCTATTCTCTTTCAGGATCAGCTATCAGAATGACTCCATATTCAAGTCTTTGTTTCCATGTAGGAAAGGGCATACAGATTTTCCCTAAAATACAAATTATTCTCACAATTAATAACTTTTCATAATTGAGAAATGTAATCACACGACAATTTTCAACACACTAGCAATGGTTCACATAGTTATGTACATATATTAAATCAATGTTTTGACATAACTCTATTCATATCTTTATGTGATGTTTTGCAACCCTATATCATTCTGAAATTCATATTTATGAAATAAATATACAACCCCATATTCATATATCATGAGGCAAGCGTGTGGCCCTCTATTTGATATATTATGGCCAATCATGTAGTCCTATATTCACAGATCATGAAGCAAGCATGAAACAATCTATCTCATGTCTTACGAAATAAATTTGTAGCTTTATATCAGTCCTACATAATTCTTATATGAGTCCTATATTATATCACATAATATGGACTCATGAGATCTACAACATGCCAATAAAGACATAAAACAATGTATATGCTCAACCCAATTCCAAAGTCGAGGAATACATATCTATATGACAGTCATGAAACATATAAAAATAAAACTTTAGATCTGATATATAACAATCAAAACATAATGTACTCATCTTTATTGTTTTGTATGGGCTCCCTCTTGATATTTGCACCCTTGCATAGATAGTTGGAGTCCTTGTTTATTTATTGCAACTTTAAACACTGCAAAAACTCACTACTTGTATAAGATAGTGAGTCACTACATGGGAATAAGGATTCCATGCAACCAAGAGCGAGTTCTCTTCTCCACTAAAGGAAATACTCCTTTCGATAATCCTCTTCCTTGGATGATTTCTTTTGAGAAGGTTCACCTCCTTCTACGATGGTGGATGCATGAAGCCTTCCTTATTTCTTGTTTCTTGTATAACACTCTTTCGCAAAGTGGCCCTTATTTCCACAATAGAAGCATTCAACCTTTGATTTATCAGAGTCCTTTTTGAACTTCTTCTTATTTCCATGAAATAATTTTTTTGGAGTGAATGGATTCCTCCATTTCTTCATTCTTGTTGCGAGGGAAAGATTCTCCTCTTTAGTGCACACACCCTTACTTTGTATGCACCCTTCTTCTTGGGTGCTATCATACCATAGTATTTCAAAGTTGGGTGGTTCTTCTCTTCTATTTATCGCTTCTAATAAAGTATTCCATGAGGAAGGGAGTCCATCGATGGTGGTTTGAAGTAGGTCATCCTCATCCGTCACCACACCAATGCTTACAAGTTGATCTTTCACTAGTAAAATATTTGTGAAGAATGATGCTACAGTCTCATCCTTCTCCATGTTTAGGTTGCGCAAGTTGTTCTTCAAGGCTCTATTTTGAATGGGAGCCTTATTCTCATACAAGGTCGTAAGTGTTTCAAAATACTCACTTGTCGTCTTCAATGGTGTGATCACTTACATGAGATTGTCCTTCACAACGTCATATATAATCCCTTTGCCTTTTCTTGACTCTTTTTGTAATTTACTCTTGTTGCATTAGTGTTAGACTCCTCTACCATGGAAGTCACGAATGAATCAAGATCATGCTCCTCGATAAGATTCAACACTCTTTCCTTCCATGTGTTGAAGTTGGAAGAGGCAGTCTTTTGGTTGAATGGAGATCGATTTCATGGTTGCAATATTTTTCTCAAGTATTCAAGATCTACGAAGGCTTAGCTTACTTCACAAAACTAATCTCTTTCACTCCTTGTGCTATGATACCATGTTAATGTTTGAGCAAAATCGGGCATGCTTGAAATTTACAACTTTTATCAAACAATTTCAGCACTTATGAATTTCATAAATTAACCACCTATGAATTTTTATATAATCCACATATGAATCTCATAAATAAATCAGCCACATAAATCAATCAACCATAAGAGACAAGATATACCTTGGGAAAACCCTCCAAACACGAAGGATGAAAAACCCAACAATTATTTTAGTATAATAAATAGATTTGCAGAGGATGGTTTACAACACATAAGTAGACTGTCCAATAAGAGATATCACCTCAGTAACAGGGAAGAGAGATCCACTGCAACCTTGCAAAAACAACTGTATGCAACTGTGTATTGAACTTTCCATATGCCTAGCATATTAAGAACAAGCCAAAACATCTAGCATGCAAACGAGGGCGAATAGGAGGCTCAGTAAGCAAACTCATATCAATACAGGGAGCATTCACTAGGAGTAACATGTATTATAACTCCTCTTGTGCAATCATTAGCACCATCCCAATCTCCAATGTCAAACTAACACTTCAATTACTCTTGCATGCAGAAGATATGCACCCTCCTTTATTTAGCTTTAACTAGATGCCAACTGACATGAACTGAATGTGAGCTATCTGAATAGAATGTGAAGTGAACTGATCTGAATTGAATTGAATGTGAACTTCTTGAACTGAATGTGAACTGATTGTGAACTAATTGAACTAATTGTGAACTAATTGAACTGAACTCAATCTTCAACTGAATGCATGACCATAAATTTAGGAGACTAACTAAAAGTATTTGGCACTTCACAATCAATGTCACCCATGCACAAACACTTTTCATGAATCAAGGCCTTCAAAATTTGAGTTCACTAGAGTCATACATGCGCAATTTGAATGCAATCTCTTTCTCTATGCTTTATCTCATTATCATTAATTAAATTCTACATGGTCCATATGTGTATTAATTAATTAACCATCTTATCATAGCATACTCATAGTAATTGTTCCATACTAATGATCATATGTATTACCCCGGGTCATATAGTCATATTCTAAAGTAATTCACTCTAGGGGTAGCTAATCCCTAAAGGATACTTATAGCACCTAATGACCATGACTAGCAATACACCACACAGTATATCCTCATGACTGGATACAACACAAGTCTCTAGGATTAATACAACACAAGACCATCTATAGTTAAGGAGATCATTATCATAGGGTAACGTCTATGAGAATCATTTGAATTGATACAACACAAGACCAGTCTTAATACACCACAATAATCCAATCTTTATACAACACAAGATTCCAATCTTGATACAACACAAGATTCCAATCTTGATACAACACAAGATCACAGTACATGCATCAAAACTCAATACATGAGGACATGGATAGGAATTGATACAACATAATGTCCTGACTTGGTACCACACAAGTCCTTAACTTGATACAACACAAGTTTCTGACTTGATACAACACAAGTCCTCGAATTGATACCACACAAGTTTGGAGATCAATGACTCTTAATGTTGTACATTTAACACTTATCCATAAAATACTTATTTTGATTGTTGTAGTCTAACCTTACATCTTTCCATACAAACACAATCTCTACAACCATAGAACTTATTTCTTTTAAGGGTGGCTACCATGCGTTCTTCTTTTGTAATTGAGAATGGAACTACAACCTATATCTTGCTCATCCAATTAATAACTCTACGAAAAAGGTTAAACACACACCCACTTGTATATCTTCTACCATCAATATCTCCAACTCAATTTGCATCAACAAATCCCTGTACATCTATCACTATCCATACTCCAAGTCTTCCTTGGCAGTAGATCACATAATTTGTAGTGGCATGCAAATATTTAAAGAATCCCTTCATATTTGTCTAGTGTTCCTTTCTTGGTTTTGACTTATATCTACTAAAAGCTGCCACCACATGGGCAATGTATGATCTAGTACATACCATGACATACATCAAACTGCCAATAACACCAACATGGGGTGCTCATGAAATGTCTTCTTCTTCTTGCTATGTATTGGGACACTTATTTGTATAGAAATTCACACTTACAAGAATAGGGCCCTTAACTGGTTTATATCCCTGCATACCAAACCTCTACAATATCATCTCAAGATATTTTCTCTGATTAAACTAGAATTTCATGTTTGCATATCTTTTCTACTTTCCATCCCTAGTATGAAGTTAACAACATTGAGATCCTTCATGTCAAATTTGGAGGATAGCTATGATTTCACCTCCTCAATGACATTCATGTTCTTTTCAATTAGAAACATGCCATCGACATACAACAATATGTTAATGAAGTGGTCGCCAACCTACTTGGAATATACATAATGATAAACCTTGCTTTTCAAAAACCCAATCCAAGGATGTATGTGTTGAAATTTTGATACCACATCCTAGGATACTGGTTTAGACCATAAAGTCACTTCTTTAGCTTGCATACAAACTCTTTCTTCCCCTTCATTATAAAACCTTATGGTTATCTCATGTAGATATCTTCTTCAATATCACCATGTAGGAATGTTGTCCTCGCATCCATCTTCTCTACTTCAAGATCCAAAGTAGCTGTAATAGAAATTAAATAAGGAATATGATAGAAGTTAATTTGGAAACGAGATAAAATATCTCACCAAAATCAATTCTCCATATCTAGGAATATTCCTTTGCTACTAGGCAATATTTTTACTTCTCCACTTTACCTTCTGCATTCAATTTCCTTTTAAATAACCATTTTCTACTAATGATTTTTCTTTGAGCTGCCAACTCACCTAAATCCCAAACTTTATTTTTATCGGAGGCATCCATTCCTTCAACTATGGCCTAATTCCATATTTTACTATCCTTTGAATCCAATGTTTCCTTAACAATTATAAGAACATCACCAATAATAGATAAAGAAAACTAAGAACAAAAAATAGGTGGGGAATACCTTTAAGATTTCCTTCTTCCCCAAGATGATCTCCTCATAACCGGAGTATGAGGTTCTTCTTCTTGTTCATCTTCTTCTATTGAATTAGATTCTTCACCCTTTAATTCAAACTCTATTTCCTATAGTTCATTTTCTCTTTGAAGGACTTATTGTTTAGGAACATCTCTAACCTCTCAAAAAATAGCATCCCAACTATAAACAATCTTCTTAGTTACTAGGTTTTAGAGTTTAAAACCTTCCACACATATTTATAACCAATAACGATACATTTTTTTCGGCTTTATTATCATACTTACTCCTTTTTTTCCTTTGGAAAATGTACATAAGCATCACACCCAAAAAAAACAGATGTTTAAGAGAGGATTTCTTACCAGTCCATGCCTCGTGTGGAGTTTTGTCAACAAATAATGATGTGGGTGATTGATTTACCAAGTAACATGTAATATCCATTACCTCCACCCATGATTCCTATCTTAGTTTAACACCACTGAGCATGCTCACCTTTTCCATCAACATCCTATTCATTCTTTATGCAACTACATTTTGTTGAGGTGTATTTGGAGTAGTCTTATGCCTTGCTATCCCACGCTTCTTACATAATTCCTTGGATTCATTTTTGTATAATTCTCAACCATTATTTGTCCTTGACACCTTTATTTTATCCTCTATTTGGTTCTCTACAAGAGCCTTAAAATCTTTAAATTTATCAAATACCTTATATCTCTTTTAGAGGAAATAAATCCATGTGTTTCTTGATAAATCATTTATAAATGAAACACAATATTAAATTGATTTATCTAATGATGGAAGAATCACATGTCCAAACACATCACTGTGTATTAACTCTAAGATCCTATTTACTCTTGCAAAACCATATATGAATCTTACCCAATTGTGTTTACCATAATGCAATGTTCACATAAATTGAAATCCATTGTGAAACCATACAAACCTTCAACCATGCCTTTACCATATAATGCCCAAAGTCCCTTCTCTCTAATATGTCCCAGCCTTTGACGCTATAACATTGTCTTTTCTCTAAAAATAGTAATGGTTTTGTCTTCTTTATTTCCACCCACACAAAAAAATGGTCACATCCATCAATGATAGTTCTTCCCAACAACTTGTACAGAGTTCCATTCCAAACTCCCCTCATCAATACCATTGCTCCTTGAACCATTTTGTATATTTTTTTTACAAACATAATATATACACCTGCATCAAGTCATCTTATGGATGGATATTAGGTTTTTATCCAGCTATTGAATGTGCAAAACTCTAGGGAGAGTTATCACTACAAAGAAGACACCTTCTAGCGGAGATTTTTGTGGACCCTTCACCAAAAAAATCCCATTCATCCGTTTACAACAGAGGCAGGATAGTGGAGATTTTAGCGCAATTTTTTAATCGGTGCTCCCGAATATACAAAACACATCGATGCACTTAATAGTAGGATGCACCAATCTCTCTCTCATCAAAGATAGTTCCATTATGAACTCATCTCATCAAGACCATTGTTCCTTGAACCATTTTGTAGATTTATTTTCCAAACATAATTTGTATACCTGCATCAACTCATCTTATGGATGGATATTAAGTTTCTATCCAACTCCTGAATGTGCAAAACTCTAGGGAGAGTTCTCACTACAAAGAAAACACTTTATAGCGGACGTTTTTGTGAACCCTTCACCAAAAGACCCATTTATTCGTTTACAATGGAGGTAGGCTAGTGGAGGTTTCAGCGTAAGTCTTTAATCATTGTGCGGGATCATATAAAACACATTAATACACTTAATAGTAGAATGCACCGGTGTATCAACATTGCAAGAGCATCGATGAACTTGTATGCATGATTATGGTGCACACCAAAGACAACATAGATTAATGCAATTTCTTACACACACACACACACACATATATATATATGTATTTTTTTCTAGAGAAAAAAATCCTTTATTCATCGAATAACATAGACTGCTCATAAGATCTTACATCATTGCATCTTAATGCACATTAGAACTTTCAGCATTGCTATGTTGTTATACAAAATTACAACAATTGCTCATAGATCTTTCATTTCCTCAGCCTTTCGCTGTAATCATCCGTGGACCCAAAATCTCTTAAAAATATCAATCTGTGCATCCTCAGCACAAGACCGAGCCTCAACATCCTTTGTGTCACGAGTTTATATGCACGAAATATTCTCTGTCAGTCGCGAAAAGGTAGATGATCATGTATCTTTGTCTCTTTTGAATTATATTGGAGAGTAAAATAGAGTGGTTGCATCCCTAGTGACAACCTCTCCTTCTATTATTCATGGTTGTATAGCTAAAGCTTGCTTAGATAGGGTATCAATCTCTGTGTTGTATTCTCTGTAGATGTGGCTGAAGAGGACTGCTTCAAAGGCTGATTGTAGAGCTCGTATTGCCTTCAAGAGATTGTGCAAGTGAGGAGCTCTTATGTTATTCCTCCCTGTTGCCCAATCTATTACTGTTTTAGAATCCCCATAGATATGCAGCCTTGTAATCTATTTGTCAATTGCTAGCTTCATTGTTTCCCAGAGCGCTGATAGTTCTGCTTTGCTGTTAGAAGCTCTTCCCAATCCAAGCTTGAAGGAAATTTTGTTTGTCTCATCTAAGAAGATTATGCCCCCTGCTCCACCTATGGGTGGGTCTCCTTGACTGGCTCCATAAAAAAATTCCAAAGGACAACTCTTATCAAATTCTGGAGGCTTGACAACACTTGTTTTTCCTTTCTTAGGGGTGGATTTGTACTGTTGGGCCTTCTGCACTAGCATATTTGTTGTGATGTCAATGGGAGTCCAAATATTTTTGAAAATCGCTTTGTTATGTGTCTCCCATATGGCATATACAAAGAGAATAGGAAAAACAACATAATTACATATCGCTTCATTGTTCCACCAGTCTTGGGCTCTCTGCTCCCAGTTTCCTTTTGCGGTAACCATCCTTGCTTGAGAGATAGCCCACATTGCACTGTTCCATACCTGTCTTGCATAAGTACACAAGCCAAAAAGATGAGAAGTATGTTCTTCGCCTGATTTACATAGAAAGCATAAACCTGGCCCTTGGAAACCTCTTCTCCTGAGATTTTCCCAATTCAGTAATTTGTTGTTTATTGCCAAACAAAAAGTGAGTGTAGTTTTCAATGGGATGTTTGATGCCCACAACAACCCCCACCACAATGCTTTTTTACCTTCAGTTTGATCTATGATTGCCATTTCATACCCCTTTTTTGTTGTGTAATCACCATTTGTTGAATTCCTGGTCCAGATCAGTTTATCCCATTCCTCCTCATCAAGGTTAAAAAAATTGATCTCCAATAGGTGCACAAAATTGTTCCAGCTCTCTGCTTCATCCCCCTCAATGCCCAGCTCTCTAGCACTTTTACATCTTGTTCTCTGTAGAGGAAGAGGATGGTCACATTTGACATATTCAAGCTTGAAGCGTCTTTGTTCTCTCAGTTTGTTGATGGTTGAAATGGGAAATTTGTAATTTTCCCCTGTTCCTGCCTAAGGGTCTTCTCCAATCCTGACACTCTTCCCGTTTCCAATTTTCCAAGCTGTCCAATTTCCAATTAGGGGAAAATCCAAGACCATAGCTTTCCATCCTACAAACCCATTTTTGAAGGACTTGTTGGGGGTTTTAAACCAGTTAATCAAGGTCATGTAAGGGCAATATTTGGAGTATAAAACTCTTCCCCACATGGTATCTATGTTTTGGACAAGGCTCCATAAGGATTTGGCTGCCAGTGCTCTACAAAAGAGTTTAGGGTTTTTGATACCCCATCTTCCATGCTCCTAGGGTAGAGCAATGTTTTTCCATTTGGCCAGGGGTATGCCTTCACTCTACTTGCTTGCCGATGATAAGGAGGAGAAGCATTTTTTCTTGTTCTTAGTTATAATCCGCTTGGGAATATAGGATATTGAATCCTAGTAGACTGGGATGCTTTGTATAACTTCCTTTACTAAACACCAGCCTTCCACCTCTGTATAGGAACTTGTTTTCCCATGCTGAGACTCTTGCTTCTACCTTTTGATAAATCCATATCCAATCTTGAAATCCATAACTGTTAGTTTTTAGAAAAAACCCTAGATACTTGAACCCATCTGACATTGGATTGGTAGGGTAAGAGAGAATCTCTTTGGACTATTGGATTAAATCTGCTGAGCATTCGTTGTGGACTAGCATAGACTTGTCTATGTTTACTAGCATTCTTGTAGCCTTCTTATACTTCTCTATTAATGCTAAAAACTCCTTCAAATTTTCCTTCGCACCTACACCAAAAAGCAGTACACCATCTAAAAATAATGTATGTGTGACTTCTTCCTCGCTTGAAACCTTGACTCCCTCAATCTTCCCTTCTCTTTTTTCTTTCAGTATCAGCCTACTTAGTGCATCAGCTACCAAGAGGAAAATAAAAGGGGATAGAGGGAAACCCTGTCGAATTCCCCTCATGGGTCTGAAGAAAGCTGATGGGGCTCCATTGATAAGTACTCCAAAGGAAGTAGATTGAATGCATCCCATTATCCATTCTACCATTTCCATATCCATCCCCAACTGAATGAGGATTATCCTGAAAAATGTCCAACTTACCCTGTCATAGGCTTTAGATAGGTCTAGCCTCAATGCAAAAGCACTTTGTTTATCCTTCTTGATGGAGTGAATTGTATCCTCAGCCATTGAAACCACATCTAAGATTTGCCTGTTGTGCAAAAAAAGGAATTTCTCTTCTGAGATTACCTTTCTCAGGATTGCTTTGATTCTTTGAGCAATCACCTTTGCTATGACTTTATAAATCATGTTACAACAGGAAATTTGTCTGAAATATTCAAAGGCCTCAACCTTATGCTTCTTTAGGATCAAAGTGATGAAATTGGAGTTGATGCTCCCAAGAACCTTCCCAGCATTTTGAGATTCCTTGAACACTGCCAATATGTCTCCCTTGATTTGTTCATAAAACCCTAGGAATAATTCTAGGGTAAAACCATCAGGGCCTTGGATTTTTCCTTTTTGGAATGATTGTAACACCTACTTAATCTCTTCCTCTAGAATATCCTTGGTTAGTTCCTCATTCATTTCCTCTGTGATTTCTCTAGGAAACATATCTAAGACCTCCAGGATTTTTGCAATTGGGCATCCCTCTGGCTCTTTAAAGAGCCCTTGAAAATGTTCCACTGCTACTTGGGATTTTTCTGGGAAAGACCTTGTCCATGTCCCCTGGTTTGACCTAATTTCATGGATTGTGTTAATTCTCTTCCTCTGGGAGGCACATCTATGAAAGAACTTTGTTTTCTGGTCCCCTTCCTTCAACCAAAGGGCTCTACTCTTAAGCCTCCATTTTTTCTCTTTTTGTATGAGCAATAAGTCCTTCCCTTCCAACTTTTGTAAGACCTCTAGTTGATCTATCGTGAACACTCATTCATCATTATTCTCATAACTCTCTTTGATCTATTCCTCTGCCTGTCTCATTTCCTCTTGTTTTCTTTTTCTAAACTTCATATCCCATTCTTTTGAGATCCTTTTGACTTTGGCCAAATTATCTGCAAACTGCTGCATAAGGAAATGATTTTGAACTTCATGTAAAGGTTCCCAGGCTTCTAAAATCAGGTTTTGATATTCTTCTTTTGCCAACCACTGTGGTTGAATTTAAAAGGAGAGGGGGGTTTCTCCTCCGGGGATCTGATTGTTAGAACTATTGGACGATGGTCCGAGTTACCTCCTGTTTCCACAGTGGATTGCATAATGAGATCATTCCTGATTAGGTTTTCTGAAATTAGAAACCTATCCAGTCTTTTTAAAATGCCTTGCTTGCCTCCCCTTCTGTTTCTCCAAGTAGGCACTAATTTTAAAGGAGCGAAATCAATTAGCCCTTTCTGGTCAAAGAGGTGATTAAAAAAAGGTCATAGGGTGTCGCCTCTAGCGTTTTTTCCCCAGGTGTCCTTGGTGGAAGGGGTTAATTTGAAATCACCTCCTATAATCAAGTCTGGAAGATCCAGCGCTCCTGATTTCTCCATCTTATCCCAGAACTCTTTTCTATCATAAAACAGTCTATACATATTAAGGATGCAAAAATGCTTCCCCATCTCACTATATTCTAACTTTGTTCCCATAATTGGCCCATAACGATTAACATAGATTAGCCCAAGTGCATGGTTCCTCCTGAGTGGCCTTTTGCATCAATACTGTTCATTCCCTAATCTCCAAGGCATTCCTTGATTATTTCCTCAGACTTTCGTCCTTCTGTCATGGTTTCTTGCAAAAGTACAACTCATGGTCTTGTTTTTGCTAAAATCCGCTTCAAGGAATATTTTTGGAGGTTGCCCCTAACCCCCTAACATTAAGGGAGAGGATTTTCATTTTATAACCCCTTCTGGGGATTTTTCTCTAAGCGCCCCTATAATTGTGGACTGTTTTCCCCGCTTGCTTCTGGGCCTTAGAAAGGAATGTTTTCCTTCCTAACTGTGGCTTGAGGAGAGAATTGAGGGCCAAACCTCCCGTAGATACGCACTCCTCTTCTGGCATTTTAGATACTCTAGGGCGTAGATTATAGAACTTCCTCGAGTCTCTTTGCATACCATCCCTTTTTTCAATTTTACATTGAAATCCTCGAGATTCATTTTCAGATACCTCATTAAAATCTGAGAAAACAGAGATAGAACAAAATTTCTCAGCATTATTACCTTTTGTTCCCTTGCCTAGTGTCCCCTGCTGTGGTCCACTTAAGCCTCCACTACTGAGTTGTCCTTTTCCTTTACTGCTTATGTGGCCACCTTTTATGGTTGCTCCACTATCCATCCTTTCTGGAAATTTCTAGACCTCTTCTATTCTTGCATCCTTTTGTGTGTCGTGCTCACCACCTTTATCCGTTCCACCGCCTTCCTATTATCGTTCCCTTGTTTCACCACTTCTTGTGCCTTCTTCCAAAACCTTTTCTATATTATCTCTGCTTCTTTCATACTCACCACCTATCTGCTTCTTTTCATTCCCTTTGCTCTCTTCATCAACTTGCTTTTCCCGGGGCTCACCAAGCACGCCATCTACTCCACCGTCCACATTGCTCTTAAAAATAGACTCATCGTCCTTTTTAGCCTCTTTCTTTCTTACCCATATTTTCTTGAAACGAGCTTCCTTCCCTCCTTTTGCATAGTCCCTCTATAGGTGTCCAACTTCACGACATCCAAAACATCGAAACGGGACCTTCCAGTAATCCAATTGTTGTCTCCACTGGTTGTCATGCATTTTTATTACCAATTCCTCATACAACCCGTTTCTTAGGTCCATCTCCACCAGGATTTTTGCGCACCTGCGATCAACTTTGGTATCCAATGCCATGAACTTTCCTAATTTGTTCCCTATTGCTTCAAGGTATTCTTCTTTCCAGAACACCATGGGCAGCCTTGGTAATATCACCCATATCTACTATTGGTTATGAGGCTCCTTCTTGGCGTTAAAGTCTATCCACCATTTCTGCAGGATTAGCCTGGACGGTCCCCACTACCATTTTCTATCTAGAAATTTGCGTCCCTCTTCTTCTCATCTTAGCTTCACCAGAAACCAGCCTCGAGGAAGCACATGGAGATCAGGCTTGTATCCCATTTTGCTCTCCCAATTGTTGTTCACCCAACTCTACATTGCTTCCTTTCCCCGATTTTTTCCACAGAAACGACCTACCAGAGCTGAGCGTAAGTATTCTGATATCTGTTTGATCTGAATTTTCTTGCCGACTGTCAGTTCCACAACAATCTTCTAAGGTCTGATACCCTTGGATTTCCTTGGTTTTTTAATGTTGGTGCTTGCAGGATCATGGCTCATCATTGTTTCACCTGTGCCAACACTATTGAAACGTGCCCCGTTGGTTGGATCTTCCCTCACCTACGCTGTCGTATTTCACACCTCATCTGCCATATTTTCCGTCTGCTCCATCATACAGTGAACTTTATCCTTCGTACAAAATATCGCCTACTTCCCGTCATCCATTTGATAATCAACCTCGTCTATCTGCATTATGATCTGTAGTCTTCCTTCGGTACATTGAGCTTTGTCTCCATGAGCCCCATCAGCCTTAAAAAAAAATTAAGAGATGAAAATTTGCTCCTGCGATCCTCTGAGGTCCGTCACTCTTTCGCCTACTGCACCTTCTGCTCCTTCCACCTTGTCGCAGAGCTCCATGGCGCCCCTCGTGATATATATATATATATAGGTTGGGGCTCACTACATTCACAATAATAATTCTAGGGGGGGTACCCAAAGGGGCCTCGGCCTATCGACTCCAGTTTTGGGAGCCTAACCCCGAAGGACCCAAAGAGTTGGATTCATGAGAATTGAACCTCGGACCTCAATATAAAACAATATTTGGAATCAGACTCCAACCAATATATATATATATATATATATATATACACACACACACACACACACACATATATGTATACACACATATATGTATATATACTTACATAGATATATCTATATATATATACATATTTTCTCAGAGAAAAAAAACTTTTTTTTCATCGAATAAAAGATGAACTGCTCGTAAGAGCTTACATAAAGTTTAGCCTCACCGACTTCTTTCATACATAAGAAAAAGTTGTTCTCTTTATGCATAGGAAAAAGCCTTTCAACCTCCAAAAAGCTATCATTTGAGCTTTCTTAATTTTCCTGTTTACATATCAAATGACTTCTGAAAATTAGATTGTTTCATAGCATAGGGAAGACTGCCCATTTGTGATTTCTTCTATTTCTATCACCCCTGGCTGAATTAAAAGAGCTTGTTTGGACAGAGTGTCCGCTTCTGTGTTCAATTCTCTATAGATGTGTGTGAATTCTATCCTTTCTAATATATATATATATATAGCCCTTATGGGTAGCCCAATCGGTTAGATCCCCTCCAACCAAATTTGGCCCTCTGCCATGAGATTGTGGGTTTGATTTTGGTTGGGTCCATCAGGGCCAGGCTTGCGTTTATCACACAATCCACGCACCAATGCTTATCAGTAAAAATAGGCTAACCATTTTTAAAAAAATATGTTTATTTTCTTTTCTTGAAAACCTTTTATGGGGAGTGGGAATGAAACAAAAGCACCAGTGAGTTCAACGTTAAAATGCACCGCTTTGGAAAAATCCTATTTCTATTTTCTTGTTATGGATCCTTCGTGCATTATAGATACAAGGACGCACTAGTGCGTAACATAATACAACACTCCAGATGATAATAAAAAAACACAATATTTCTTTAAAAATAGAATGTCAAGTGGTGGTTGATATTAAACCAAGCACAATGATGTGTATACAATACAACATGCACCAAGTTACCACTACATTTAGTGCACTATAATAGGGTAAAATAAAATAAAATTATAGCACGTAAATGTCATTTCCCACATTTCTCTATGTTGGAGACTGCTTAGGCCCACCCAAGCATCGATGCGGCATTATGACAATGACACCCCCAAACTTGGTGCCCCTTGGTTTTTGGATTTCTCTTGCAATTTGAATGGTCGTTGGAGTTGAATGTTTTGCACACAGTTGGAAATTTTGATTGCGTGTATACGTGGCAATCATACCTCCTAAGAAAGAAAGAGTATGGGTATTTTGTTTATTACCTACCTTCTTATTTAAGGTTTTATTACATTAAAAATCAAAATTTTCCTTTGATTTTCCATTATTTTGAAAAATTAAAATAAAAGCTATAGAGTGTGTTTTTCTTGTTTGGATCACACTGTTATGATCGATGCACTGTTTGTAGGACAAAGCTCATAGGTAACAAGCACCGTATTAAAAAATTAACGCACTATTTGCAATTCTTGACCCTAAACTCAGCACACTTTCTATGGTTTGTGAACCTAAAACTAGACACATCGTCAAATCGAACATATTTGATTTATTTAAATAATTGGTGTTATTTAAATATTCTAGCGCACTGTAAACAGTGCCTCTTAATAATGAGCATCATACAAATTTTAAAATTTATTTCCAAGACACCTTAATAAATTAAAAATAAATATCATAGTTGTTAATGAAATATTGTAATGTCCCTTTTTAATATTTTTTATTAAATGACCAAATTTTCACTTTTTCCCAATTTCGACCTTTGACTAGTTTTGATGTCTAGGTCTCCAAATTGGTCCAAATGCTCCCAAATATTCACAGAAGTTATATGAATGATATTAAGGTTTGTATATGATGTTCAGGGAATCTTTATGACCCTCTAAAGGCTTCTGTAAACTTGTTTAAGATTCTGGTCGAGGTAGGAGTCTAGATGGGTTCTAATTCCCCCACAATGAATACTGAAAATGGCTTCCCAAATGCACTCAAGCCAACTCAAATTTATGAATGGAAGCATGGGACATGTAAAGGAAATAAATATGAAATCATATGCATCACCATTCAACTTTTAATGTCTTCTATAACTCCCTTAAATCAGATGCAAAAATATTAGTTTCAACCTTGGGGGAAATGACATGCAAACTTATCCAAATGCTATGAAACTCAACAAAATAACTCCAAATGCTTATGTAATGAAAATTAAACTCATATAATCCATCAATAACAGTCCATTCATCCATAAACCATCAGTATTTTACTTATACATTCGAATCTATCAACATTATATTGGTTCACAAGAAGGTAGTGGGGAAATGGCATTGTTTCTTCATTGTTTAACATTTACACATGAAATATTTTGTGTATTTTGACATGAGAGTCTTCTGAAATTTTAAATACAAAAATAAAATTTCATTCATCCATAAACCATCAGTAATTTACTTATCCATTCAAATCCATCAACATTACATTGGTTCACAACAAGATAGTGGGGAAATGGCACTATTTCTTCATTGATTGACATTTTTACATGAAATATTTCAGTATTTTGACCTAAGAGTATTTTTAAATTGAAATATATAGCATTTAAATCAGAACATAAAATAATGTGGCATTAGAAGCTTCCCCAAAGATATCAATAGCTCACCCAAAGCGCAATCCCTCCATGAGCAAGAATATGCAATAAAACTGGAAATGGTTGAGAGAAAGTGCTGCAATAGAAGAAACCAAAAGCTTCCCTATAGATTACACCTGCAAATAAAACTCCATTAAATCTCCATGAAATACCTGAGTGGCGTTTCCAAACACCAACTTGGATGGGAATCTTTCACCCTCGAAATTGGCTAAGGCAAGAAAACTAGTCATCCACTAGCTCTCACAATTCACAAATGACAATTTCTCAAATGAACAAAAGATATTCTCTTGGTTGATTCTTTTATTTTATAAAAATACTTAGCCTTCTAAGGTTACCAATCCATCCACAAACTCAAGCCAATTCGAATTTGGGTGTGGGCTCAAGATTTTCCATGTGTCCTCCCTTTCCTAGCCTTCCATCTTCCCCCAATTTGAGTAGGAACCCATTGAGCTTCCCCAAATCACATGAGTGCCCTCTTGGATGCTCTATTTCGACCTGACATGTAAGATATGTCAAATATCAGCCTTAATATCTTATTTGTGTCATAGAGCTAGGGAATCTAGTCCAAGAGTCTCATTAGCTCCAAAATGACTCTTCCTCTCCCATGTAAGTTACATTTCCTTCCAAATTCGACCTATGATGTATATGGCCAAGTGTATTAGCATTATAACTAATCCAAAAACATTTAGGCTTTCCATGGATTCGAAATTGCAAGAGGAGGATGCCACGTGTCACATAAATTCTAGCTTGTGTGGGCTCCATAGTCTCCATGTGTCTCCATGCTCCATTGCCACTTCAGTTTTCTTTTGTATTTATTTATTTAGCTCCTTTATTAATGATTTATTCCATTCTAATGTCCAAACATCATTCATTGTCCCCTTTATTCCAAATCCCAAATCTTCCACCCCCAACCTAGGAAACTAGTAATTTTCCTCCTTGGCAATTATTTGACCCTTAGCATCCATTTGACAAACTCTAATGAATATGACAAATGTGATTAGGCCATTATGACCCAATGCAAAATTTGGGACATGAAAAATATTATGTCCAAGACACCTTAAGATCTACCCCCACATGCACATACACACCTCATGCATCGAGATAGGAGGTTGGATGTGTAATGAGGGCTAAGTGACTAGAGACCTCTCCAAAAATAAGGAAAACAACTTAAAACAAGCTGGAAGATTATCTTTCCATCAAACACAGACACACAGTGCTTATTATGGAGACACACTAGTAACAGTGTGTCAATATATATACTTAGCACCAGTGTGTATGCATATAAAGAGGGAATTGGTATGTTGTTATTTAGATTACATGGTTTGGGTGTTTTTTTTTAACAGAAACAGAAAGAGGGATTATATTAACAGGCTGTGCATAGCCATTCATTACATCAGAGAAAGAAAAGATAAGGCCGGCAAGGAAAAAATGCTACACACCAGACATGTTCAGGTTCCCAAAATAGAGAGCATATGAATATTTCAGAACTACATACTATGCGGGTAGTATATACCCTCACGAACTGACTACAAAGCAAAATGCAGAGATACATAACCCATACAAAACTGAAATATAATAAGCAAAAGATGGAAGTCAGGTGCCTTTCTGAGGCCTGGGCTGTAAAACAGATTCTTCTTCCATAGGCTGATCAGCTGCTTCATTGACGCCATTAACCCTGCTTTCCTGGTTCAGAGAAACAAGCTTTTTAAGGTCTTCTTCTATGCGTTCAACTCTGCCCAACAGCTCGAGCAGGTTGCTCTCAAGGTCGTCTGTGCAGGCACCATTATTGCTAACCTCCAAAGATGTTCTACTCACAGTCTCGCTCATACTCTTAATTTCCTTAGCCATTTCCTTGTTGTCCATTACCCCTATGGATGTCATCTCGTACAGCCTGCGTAAATTCTTCATAATGTCCTGCAGCCCAAGGTTGTCGCCATAGTGAGCCATTCTGCCAGAGTCAGTCGTGATTGCTATTCGGGAAAACTGAATATGCAAAGAAGAAGCTGCAATGTCTACAGCTTCTTTCTGCAGGGCTGATTCACTCCGGAGGTCGACTATTTCTTGCTACAGAGCGGCACCCCCAAAATTATCAGAGCAAGACAAAGTCCCCAGGGCGTCTTTCTTCCAACCGGAGCAAAGGCATCCCAATACCCTTTCCTGCCTGTCGAATCGGAATGAAGAAGTATCAACCTAATTTTCTATTTCCCAGGAAGCAGAAGGATAACAACATTGACAGGAGGAGAAAGCGGACAGAGCGAGGCGTTCTTTTATAAAGGCTCGGATGAGGGGGAGTCCATGCCAAGGAATTCCCTGCAGTCTCCCACCTCTAACTCCGTCTACCACATGCAGCAAGAAAATTACAGAGCTGGGAGAGCCGAGACCCAAACCCAGAGAGCAACAATGAGATGAGCCACGACAAGGATTCGACATGAAGACGAAGATAGGAGTCCCCTGATCATGCGAGAACGAATGACAATAAATTGGAAGCCTGAAGGGAGTTAATACCACTGTTGCCGAGGAGGGAAGAGCTATCCACGCGGCCACCTCATGAGAACAGACAGGACATAACAATAAATGCCAAGAGCCGCCAAAAGGAAGGAGGAGGTGAAGGCCAGCTGGAGGGAGGAGGCAAGGGAAGAAGAGGCGGTCGATGGAAGGGATAAGGAGAAGGGGAGGGGGGATAAGGAGAAGGGAGAGAGGAGATGGGAAAAGAAATAAGATGAGGAGGGGGAATAAGAAACCAGGGGGGAGAGAAGAAAGAAAATCAACCAAAATCCGAATGTGTTCACCAAGAGATAAGGACTTCAATTCATAGACTTGCCTGATGAGAATGCAAGAATGAATTCTAAAACCTCTCGTCATGGAATGACTTTGAAGAAGGGAGGGTCGCCATCCTGGCTGTAGTGGCCTTGGGGGGAGACTGGCTCCAACATTAGCCATGATATCTGCTTCCTTGTTATTATGGCGAAGAGTGTGATACATCTCGATGGATTGAGGCAGAAGCAGCTTAGCCTTTTTATATAATCTATGACACTTGATATCTCCTGAGGGATACCCATTGATCATCTTATATATGACATGCCTAGAATCGCCGAAGACCAGAACTTTCCGGAGTTTTTTGCCCCGAATAAGATGGAGACCTTGGAGGAGAGCCATCCATTTTGCTTCATTGTTGGTTCTAGGGCCAAGTCCCCAGGCAAATCTTTGTTCCACTTGTCCTCTGGGATCCACTAGGATCCCACCCGCGCCTGCCACCCCTGGATTACATTTCGAAGCCCCATCAAAGAATAAGGAGTAATAATTCTTGTCCCTGAGCCAGGATTGAAATTCATTGGTGGAAAGTCGTACATCCCAATGGAGAGGCTGGCTGGATTGAGTTGTCCTTCCAGGGACTAGTTTGGACTGAAGGGAGCTATTTTCTTTTAAAAATTGTTTACACCAATGGGCATAGGAGTCCGAAATAGATTCTTGCTGAGGGTAACTGATGTTGTTCGAAGCGAATTTTTCAGCTATCATTCCTATGGTTTTTGCTGCGATCTGGACTGGGATGTCCTTTTGTTCCTTAAAGATGGCGCGATTTCTGGCGAGCCATAATTGCCAGCATAGGTTTTTTGGAATGGCTGCCCATATACGACTTAGGATGGGCTTCTTACTTAGGGATCCTGGAAAGAGATTCACCCATTCTTTGAGGAGCTGAGATGTGTTGTGTGGAAGATCTCTATTAAAAGCCTTAGGGAGGACGAGCTTCCAAGCCATCATGGAGACTTCGCATTGAAGGAAGAGGTGGCTGGAGGTCTCTTCGGCTAAGTTACACAAGGCACATTGAGATGGGCCAAGGATGCCTCTTTTTCTTAAATTTTCTGTCATTAAAAGCTTGTTATGCAGAAGGAGCCACATGAAAATGTTGACCTTAGGAATGCTATCAGGATGCCAAACCATTTTCCAAACTTTTTCTGCCATCGTCTACTCCCTGGATACTATTTTGTAACCTTCTTTCACAGTGTACTGCCCTGTTCTTCCCCAACCCAGCCGATCCTTGGCCGAGAGACACGATGGAGAAAGACCATGCAGGGAGGACAATAAGAGATCAGCCTCATTTCTCAAGTGGTCTGGAGGGGAAATGTCCTTCCACCCCTTCCATTGTCCATCCGCATCCCATAGAGACAGATCGAAAAGAGAGAGAATGTCCTGCTCGGTCAGCCATTCAGCTATGGAGCCCAAACCTGGGATAGAGGAGCGCTTAGGTTGCCCTAAAATGTTGTTGTTCCAGATGTTGATTTTTTTCCCATTGCCGGGAATCCAGTAGCAGTTCTCCTTGATGATGTTGATTGTAGTTTTACACAACTGCCAAAGAGTGGTGCCTTTCCCTTTCCATTCGCCATCCAACATTTTGGTCCTTGGTTTCTTGATATATTTTTTCCTGAGCACTTCCTTCCACCATTCCTTTTTCCCAGTGACCAATCTCCAAATCAGTTTGGCCCCCATGGCTTTGCTTGTGAACTCTGGGTCCCTGATACCTAACCCCCCGTGATGTTTGGCACGCTTAATAATTTCCCACTTGACCAGATGGAACTTCTTCGTTTGAGTTTTCCCTCCCTGCCAAAGAAATTTTCTGATTTCTTTACATATGCTGATGATGACCTTCTTCGGAGCTAGAACCATTGAGCTCATGTAGATGGGGTATGATGAGAGAATGGACTAAATGAGCACTGACTTTCCAGCTAAGTTTAGCCATCTTGTCCCCAAGGATTGCGCCTTGGCCTTGATTTTCTCTATGACCGGAGTCCACATTGAGGAGGTCAAGGATTTTCTGACTACTGGAATGCCCAGATAATTGAAATGAGTCCAATTAGGATTATTTTTAATTTGCAGGATCTGCGAGATACTCCGGAGAATGGGGGCAGGATAGTTCCAGCTGTAGATTTGACACTTGTTTTTATTTGCTGAGTTCCCTGAGGATTGAAGGAAGAGATCTAGGGGATTTAGGAAGTTTCTTGCGATCTGGGTGGAAGCTATTCCGAGAAAAATGGAGTCATCAGCAAACAGAGCATGATTAATAGGAGGCACACCATTTCTAAAGGAGAGACCTGGGAGGGAAAATTCAGAGAGGAGCCTAGTCAATCTTCTACTAAGGGAATCAGCAACCAGAATGTATAGAAAAGGGGAGAGCGGACATCCTTGCCTAACCCCATGAGAGGCTTTGAAGAATTCAGAGGGTCTGCCATTGATGAGAGGGGCTATCCAGGGAGAGGAGATGCAGGCTTGAACTTGCTTAATGAAGACAGTGGGGAATCCAAATCTTTCCATCACCATGATGATGAAGGAATGTCTCAATCTGTCAAAGGCATTGGCCAGATCCAACTTGATGGCCATCCCGGGCTCTTTTCGTTTAGTGCTTGAGTGGATCGCTTCTTGCACCAAGAGGATATTGTCACTTATATGTCTGCCAGAAACGAAACCACCTTGGTTGGGGGAGATAAGGATTGGGATGACTTGTTTGATCCTCAAAGATAGCACTTTCGAAAATATTTTGTAGGATGCGTTGCACAGGGAAATAGGCCGAAATCTTTTGACGGAAGAAGGCTTAGCGTCTTTTGGGATGAGAGCCAAAAATGTTGAGTTTGTGGCTCCTCCCATATTTCCTTTTGCCATCCAAGCAATCAAACGCATAAAGTCTCTCTTGATAAGGGACCAGAAGGTTCTGTAGAAGCAGATAGGGAAACCATCCGGGCCTGGGGCCTTGTCCGGATGGAGGCTCCAGATTGCTTTTGTGACTTCTTCTTCTAGGATGGGGGATTCTAGTTGGGCTTTCGTTTGGGGACTGATTAGGGAGGGTATGTCGGAGGCCATGTCTTCCATTAGATAGAGAGAGACATGTTCTTCATCATTATATAGATGTTCAAAAAAATTTCTTACCTCAGCACTGATGGCTGCTTTCCCTTGAACGGCTGTGCCGTCTTCATTTTTAAGTTCTCTGATTGTGTTCCACCGTTGCCTGTCCCTGCACTGATTTTGGAAAAATTTGGTGTTCTGATCTCCCCCTTTGAGCCACAAGGCACGCGAGTGGAGTCTACATTCCTCTTCTATTTGCCTTAGGATCTTCTGAAGCTTTGTTTCCAACTCAATTTCTTTTATGAGATGAACCTTAGTGACCGTGCCTTCCTCCATCTCAGCTTTCAGGCGTTCCATTTCATCCAGGATGTGTTCCTTTTGCTTGGCAGGTTCTTGATATTGGGTTGAAACCCAAGCCTTAAGGGTGACCTTCACTCTCTTAAGTTTCTGCTCCCAGGAGAATGCTGGAGTACCTGGAACGAAACAGTGCCAAGATTTGGCTATTATTTCCTTAACTTCATCTGATTCCAGCCATAATCGATTGAACCTGAATGGGAGAGGCCCCAAGTTTTCTTCCGGAGGGAAGAAGAGGCAGATGGGCTTATGATCTGAAACCGCCGAGCACAGGAGTTTGACATCCGGAATAGAGTTGAGAAGATGAGTGCTTACCAAGAACCGATCAAGACAGGCAGCTATATGCCCAGGGCCCACTTGTTTGTTGCTCCAAGTAAATGTGCCATTTTTGGGGATGATATCCGTCAGATTCCATTGTGATATGAGGTCTTCTAATCGCTCCCCAAAGGGGTCCCTGACCTTAGAACCTCCTCGGCGCTCAGCTGCCGATATGGTTGTATTAAAATCCCCTGCGATGAAGCAAGGAAGGAGCTTTTTGTCCAAACATTGTTCCTCTAAAGAGGACCAGAGGCTATCCTTCTGCGCGTTCAGGGTAGGGCCATATACATTCCCTACCCAAAACTGGATTTTGCTTTCTTTGTTCTCTAATTTTATTAGAAGCCAATTTCTATTTTCTATAGCTGAAAGAAATTCAAACTTATCTATATTCCACCAACAAAGGAGACCGCCCGAAGCTCCGTTAGCATTGGTTGCTATGCCGTGCTCGTTTGGCTAGATGCTGTTGATGGCCATTACACTATCTTCGGCTGATTTCTTAGTCTCCTGGAGAAAAAGGATTGAGGCTGCTTCCATGGATTTGAATCTCTTAATTACTTCTAATTTCTGAATACCACCCAAACCTCTACAATTCCAGGAGACTATTTTCATTATTTCTTGTGCTGTTTGAGGGCCTTTTCTTTCTCCTTTCTTTCCTCCTCCGCACTCATGAGATATTTGCTTGCTTGAGAGGTTTTAACCAAGAATTCTAAGTTGGATTGCTTTCCTGCCGCTTTTTCCCTTGCTGCCTCTTGCTCACGAATGACTTTGTTGGTTTTCCTTCCTTTCCTGGGGAGCGATTCTTGTTCTTCCATGGAGGTGTGTCATTTCCTCTGTGCTTGCTTTTGCTTTAGATCTAGTGATAGATCCTTCAGAGAACGTATCCATCTCTTTCCTTCCTTTAGACTGCTCGACCTCTACTTCCTGGGAATTTTGGGGCTGAACGACTGCCTCAGGGACTTCATGGGACTGATGCTGCACAGGATCAGGGATGTCTTCTTGATTCTCTGGAATCTCTGCAAGGTTCCCTTCGTCCTGTGTTTCTACTTCCAAGGCCGCAAATTTGTTTCTGGGGGGGCTCTTTGACGAGGGGTTTTGCTGTTTTTGGGGCTTGGCAGCCTTCTTCCCATTTGCAATATTCCAGCCCTCACTAGCAGTGTTTTTCGAGGGGGGTTTTTCTGGCTTCTTCGGGCAGGACTTGGCAAAATGGCCATATTCGTGGCAATATGTGCACTTGAACAGGATTTGCTCGTAATCAACGGTTTGGAGATGGTTCCATTCGTCAATGGAGAGCATGATAGATTCTGGCAGCCCTTTTTCTAGATCCACTTCAACACATATTCGAGCATAGGAGAACATTGGGGATTTGGGCTCAGACTTATCCACATATTTCCCCAAGGTATTCACTATTGCTCGAAAATCCTCATCATTCTAGTAGTGGAGGGGAAGATGGGGGAGCTTAACCCACACCGGAACCACTTTTGGAATGTCCTTCTCTGGATTAAAGGATAGATCCCACTTGTTCAGGTACATACCTCGAGGACCCATAAAGTATGGTCCATTCCTGAAGATTAGGTCCCGATCTTCCTTCTTTTTAAATATAAAGGCGAAGTATCCTTTTCCACAGAAGATTTGTTGAAATTCACCCTGAATTAGGGTTCTCTAGTTCTTGTTCAACCAGATCTCCACAGATCTCGGGGATGGCCAAAGACCTGTAAACAAACCAATGAGGCCCTTTTCAAAAAGAGTGACCGCCTTCCTCTTAGAAGCAGCAGAGCTTAACTTCACCTCTGGAACATTAGCGAGCTTTACGAATTTGGAGGCAGGAGCCGCGGCAGGCTGATCACGCAGGAGAGACGCCACGATATGCTGGAATTTTTCCTCGAAGGAGGAAGGGTCGGGTGGATCCATGGAAGAGCCGCCAACCAGCGAGGAGCGCCCACGGCTAGGGTTTGCAGCAGAGGGGGAGCGCGTGCATCAGTTCGGCTTCAAAAATTATGGCATTTACATGGTTTGGGTGTTAATATTTGCAATTCTCTATATATAGTTCTACGCACTACACCCGATGCGTCATTTTATATAAAGCACCAATATCTAGGAAAACAAACCATTTTTTGCTATTTGGTCGGTGTGTTGAATAAATAAGTGTGCATAAAAAAAATAGCAAAACATTACAACTAGTTTGCAAGGATATCAGTGCTTTATATAACATGGCACGCCCCTTGTGGTGCATCCATATATATAAAGAGAACTGGTATCATTGACAGCTACAAGATTATTTATTTATTTATTTACCAGCATAGATCCATCTTAAACCCGGATCTATAAAGCACTGAGAGGGATCCAAATGCTTGAAATGTAATTTTTTCTTATCTGAAGTTTTTAACATATCTAAAAAAATTACACCTCAATAAATTTGATTCTTTAGGGTTTAATATGGATCCATGATGGGTTTTTTAATTACTTTTGATTAAAACATACGTAAATTTGTTTAGGTTGTTGTGTTTTTATCTTATTATTATTTCATATTTTATGTCTTGATATTATTTTATTATTAAAATGTGTCATGTTACGTAACGTTACATGAAAACATATCCCTCATACTGGCCTATAGAGCACATCTCTACTCTAGGTGCAATTAAGGTGTCTTGGACATGATTTTTAAAAGTTTGTATGGTGCTCATAATGCGGAGGAACTGGTGGCGATGCGTTAGAATATATAAATAGCACCGATTATTTTTTGAAATTTGTTTTGTTACATTCAACGATGCATTTGTTTTAGGTTCACACACCATTACCAATGCACTCCACGTTTACACTCAATGCACCAATCCTACTAGTCTGAGCCGAACAAAAAAGCATATCGCACAATTTTAATTTTAATTTTTTTTTCAAATAAATGGTAAATTGAATAACAATTTTGATTTTTAATCCTCTAAAAACTTAAATGAGAAGGTAATAAACAAAATATACAAACTCTTGCTTTCCCGGGAGGCATGGTTG
This sequence comes from Pseudotsuga menziesii, assembly GCA_001517045.1. NCBI lineage: Eukaryota > Viridiplantae > Streptophyta > Pinopsida > Pinales > Pinaceae > Pseudotsuga > Pseudotsuga menziesii. The sequence goes on along the minus strand of LPNX010081712.1, from coordinate 455,232 downwards.
CAATGCATACACAAAAACAAATTTTCCAACTGTATGCAATTTTTTTATCTCCATTGACCAATAAAATTGCAAGAGAAATCCAAACACCAAGGGGCACCGAGTTCGAGGGGTGTCACTATAAGAATGCATCGCCATTTCTTGGATGGGCATATGCGTTTTTTGGTATTGATAAAGGTCAAAAATGTCATTTTTGTGCCACATTTTCTCTACTCTTTTCTAATGCGCCCAACTGTTGTTGAGGGAAAATCTACCTTATGACCTAAGGGTCTGGGATCGTCAACACACAAATATCAAACTTGCAGACATACAACTATTTATAAATTTGAGAGATAAATAGGAAAGAAATATGATGTAACTTATTTATGAAGGTCGGTCCTAGCTTTAAACCTTCACTCCAAATGCTCCAGAAGCTTCAAGGGTTCTCAACACCTACAAAAGAGATAGATACCTCCATACAAATATCTTAGATGCTATATAAAAGATTAATGAAACATTATAATTGCAAGAAGATGACAATATAATTCATAAATCATAACACATAAGAATATTGATGCACGAATTGTGGAAGAAAATATCTCTTTATTGATAAGCAATAGTGAATGATACAACCTCTATCTGAGACAAGCCCTCCTTTTCTAACCAAGCACTGAATTCTCTTGCTCCAATCTCCAAAGGTATTCCTCCAGCATAACTTTGCTCTCTTAAGATGCTTCTCCCAACCTCTACCCCTCCCCTCTATTTATACTTGGTGAACAGGGGGAGTTATGAAGGTTAGGATAGTTAGGTAGGTTGGGGACATTATGATTATGAACCCAACTGTCCCTGACTAATCATGTTTTAATTTTTAATTTTTTGGCTTAATGTAACCGCGGGTATGTATAATAGAAATTAGTGAATGGATTTCGACTTCTATGAAGGAAACCCATGAATTCATAGTGTGATCATATAACTGCGGGTTGCATATATGGCTACCCACAAATGACTCGCAAGGTGCAATGTCAATAGTCGTGATTAAAAGTTAAGCTCATTAAAAAACATGGGCAAGACTAGAAGGAACAAAGTGTATCAAGGCATATCTTCATTTATAGGTTTTTGGAAACTTCTATCCATTATATCCTTTTGTGTACCGACACATCCAGTGTCAGTACTCAGACGGAGAAGTGCCATTTGACAGTATAACAACAACGTAGTGGCATGCTATTGCATGTTGTATAGTATGCACATCGGTGCATTTGGTTTAGTATCAAGCACCACACGACATTGTTTTTTTTCACATTGTGTTTTTTATTATCATTTGATTATATTATGCATGTTGATGTATTTGTAACTTCGGAATGTATTCACTTGTATATATTGTATTTCATTGGTCCTCGATGCTCCTATTGGGGAGAATTATTTGTATTTCTTTGTACCCCGATGTTCCTATTGGGAGAATTACTAAAAGTCATGAGGAATTCCCCTCCGTTGTAAGTTGGGTCATTAGTAACCTAGTTGTGGTTACTAGAGCCTACATAATCGAGTTAGGATTACTTGAGCCTACATAACAGAGTCAAATATTAAGTGAACGAAAGAATATAAATAGAGAGCGAGCCTCTCTATTTATCACAGTCACACACACTTAGTTGTAGCGCATAAATGAGAGAGAGAAGAAGCTGGGACAAGAGAGAGAGAGACAACTGCTGTCGGGAGATCATCTTTGTATCTTTGGGTTTTACTTTTGGTGTCATTCTATCTCTGAGGAAGTTGTAGGGTTTTCTCCTTTATGGTTTCCCCGGGGAAAATATTTGTGTTCATTGTCTCTTGTGATTGATTGTTGTGCTTGTTATTCTCTCAGATAAGATCCTAAGATCATATAGCTTAAATGAAAAAAATCTAACATGGTATCAGAGATAACTTGAGAAGAAGACACTGTGAAGCTATAGAATCTAGGGATTCTTAATTTTTGGGTCTCTCTCCATAATCCATCAACAAAAGGAGGTTAGACTAACTCTCCATTGAAGGGCGCATCTTTCTGTCGAAGCAGAATTTGATTCTGGGCATTTTCAGTTTTTGTTGCGGGAAATTAGGGATTTTTACAGAAGATGAATTTTTGAGTGAGCCCAGCATAGGATTTCTCTCCTCCTCAAAATCAAAATTTAGAGACCAAGTTCGATATTTTTGGTTGGGTAAAACTATGGGAAAGTCAAACCCTAATTTGACCCCGGGCCTGAAAAACCCTAAAATACTAAAACTGGTAGTTTTGGTACATTCGTTATATCTAGGCATTGGAGAAGTATCAGGGGCCTAAATTTTCATAGGCCGAAGATAAAGTCTTGATGTACCCTATGTAAATATTTCAGCCTCAGATTCGCTATATGCTGGGAGATATGATTCCTTCAAATCAGGGTTCTATCCTCTTCTAGGATTCATCCCTAAACATGACACCTAGGGAGAATTGTTGTATCTTGAGATAGGAAGGTCCAAATGAAATTTTGAAAGATGTTCCAGATAGGGCACTGATTATACTTTCTATGGTAAAAGTTTTAGACCATGAAGGTGAAACAATGACACATGGCAGTCTGTACAAGTTCGTTATGCTGAACAATCTTGAATTAGGTCACCGTGGTAAAACTATCATAAGTCTTAATTGGTGAAACCAATGCTGATAAAAAATGTGGTGTTGCAACGAAGAAGGAAGATGACACCTCATTACAAAATTTCAGACACAGAGGAGTATTAATCTCAGAGATATGACATAAATAGTATCAGGCATTTCTACAGAAGAAATTGGAAAACTAGGGCTTCCTGTTTCAGGAGTATCCCTCCACCGTTTTCAAAAAAGGAGTACATTGGACAACTCGCCTTGAAGAGGTATATCTTTCTATCCAATCAAAAGTTTGAAATTCCAATTTTTGAAAATTAGGGTTTCTCTGACAAACCCTATATCAGCCAGCTCCGGAACCAGACACCTCAAATCGATAAGATCTAATATTTTACTATTTACAGTTGAGGTTCTCATTTCAAGATGACTAATCACACCAGCTTGATGACAAGCTTGGTGAAGCTGACAAATTCTAAGCATGGAAGTATAGGATTTCACTGGTTCATGAATTAGACACCTACATAAGTGAAAAGGTTCCAGTTCCAGAGGGAGATGAGGCTAAAGCCTTACATAAGAAGAACTTGGTCAAGGCCAAGAATATCATTGATGATTCAATCAAGGATCACCCTATACCACAAGTGTCTTCCCTAAAGACACCTAAAGAAATGTTTGATTCCTTGACCAAGCTATTTGAAGGGAAGAACATATGACTTTGAGAAACCAGTTGAAGAATGTAAAGATCCAGAATGAAGAGACCATATAGTCATACTTTACAAGTGTCTCTCAAATCAAAGAACAACTTGAAGCAGTGGATGAAGAAGTAGAGAATACAGAAATTGTGATAACCACCTTGAATGGCCTCCTAGGATCATGGGATTCATTCATTCAAGGAATGTGTGCAAGAAGAAAGTGATTACCTTCAACAGACTCTAGGAAGAGCGCACACAAGAAGAAGCTTGACTCGTAATAAGAGAAGAGAAGATGGGAGCAATTGAAGATCAAGAGCTCACGATTCAAAGAAGATCCCTCAAGCGATGAGGAATATGAAGAACTCAATTCTTGAAGAACCTCTTACCCATATTAAGCATTTGGATAATAAATGATGCTGTTATGAATGAAGAAGACGATGAAGTTGAAAGAAGGAGTCTACCCACGAAACAAATAAATATAAGTATTCAATTATCATTTCATGATATTGTTTTGTTATGCATTTGTTTATATTCAATTGATGTGTTATGCATGATAGAATGTTTGCATTAATGATAGTATACCACTAATATGCATGTGATGGGTAAGTAGCTCATGGTTCTATACAACTCTCCATTGCTACTTATCTAGAATGAAACCTCTTTGTTGACATATTGGATTAGTGCACAATCTCAATTATGTCTTGGTAGAGATGGAAGGCATCTAGAAAGTTTTCGTGAGATATGGATGAATGTTGTACTGGCTTAAATAATTGGATGATCATATCTTTATGCATAAGAATTTTCCATTATGAGTTTGCCTTTTGAAATGTTTCTAACCATATAACTAATGCATTTGACTTGTAGGAAAGATCACGTACAATCGCCTACAAGAAAAGAAAGATGAGACTTGTTCCGAAGAACAAGTGATGACAGTTCAAGAAATAATCCAAAATGAAGAATAGAATGACGAGGCATCAGACACACTCTAGTTATGTGACACTATTGAGTGACATCATTGATGCAGATCCTCCCAGCTATGAAGAAGTAGCTAAGAAGAAAGGGAAGGAGAGTACCAGTTCAAGAAGAATGATGTCTAGGATGCAGTATAAAGACCTGAAGGGAAGTCCGTAATGTCTTCCATATAGATCTACAAGATCCAACATGCAGTAGATGGCAACATCATGGGATACAAGGCAAGATTCATAGCACGAGGCTTTTCACGGAAAGAAGGCATAAACTACGAAGAGACATTTACAGCCACTGGAAGTTAAGGCACATGATAGGCAGATTCATGTGTGCAAATTAAAGAAGGCCTTGTATGAGCTTAGAAGATACCCATGGGATAACACATACATGAGGCATTTGAAATATCACCTAGAGTGATGAAGATCTTAACCTTTGCTACAATGTTGAAGATGAAAGCCTATAGAGGATGACAAGCTCACAGATGGGTGTGAGAAGAATTTTTGAAAAGATAGAGGACTTAGTATCCAGTGACCCTAGATGGATACATAGAATATTAGTAGCAGAGGAAGCTACTTGTCACTCCAGTACAGAATGTTTGAATACATAGAGTATGAAAGGCAGAGGGATAATGATGCTCCACTTCAGAGGGAGTGACTGTAGAAGATCTTGAGGTTAGACATGGTACGACAAGATGGACAATTTACTAATGGCTCTAGGATTTACTGAGAGTAAAGAAGATTCCAACCTTTAATTAAAGGTTGAAGATGGAAGACCAGTGATTCTCCTGTTATATGTCGATGACTTGTTCTTGACAGGAAAAGAGGAACTCATTAGAGATGCAAGAAGGAGACTTGCTGCCGAGTTCGAAATGAAGGACTTGGATATGATGCACTACTTTCTAGGCATGGAGGTGTGGCAGAATGTAGATGGAATCTCCCTAGGACAAGGGAAGTATGTAGTAGAGATCCTGAAGAGGTTCGGGATGATGGGCTGCAAGGCCATGACCACACCTATGGAATCGAACCTGAAGCTATTAAGGGTTGATTCATTAGAGTTGGTTGATGCCATGATGTATCGTCATATGATTTGTTCCTTCATGTACCCGATGAATACGAGACCAGATATTTTCTTTGTTGTGAACACATTGAGACATGTTCACCTGATGGTTGCAAAGCTTGCAGTGAGGTACCTGAAGGGTACAGTTGAGTATGAGCTCAAGTATGATACAAATAAGAAGATTAACTTGGATGGTTATGTGGATTTGTATTGGGCAAGCAGTGCCATTGATAAGAAGAGCACTTCGAGGTGCTACTTCAGTATGAGATCAGGTGTGATCTCTTGGTTTAGCAGGAAGGAGTCCTGCATAACGTTGAGTACAACCGAGGAAAAATATGTTGCCAGAGGTAGTATATTTATTTTGAAAACTACTATTTGATTTGATTGATCTGACTTGCATTTTTTGGTGTAGAGAGGAGCAGTGAAGCTCTAGCATGTGATTCGGATCTAGATCTCTCAAAAGAGGGAGTTCTAGCATAGCCAATGAGACAGGTTGTCTAAGCATAAAATCCTGGCGATGCTCGTAGGTTGCTCAGACGTAAATAGTCCTGTAGGTTGTCCTTAGATGTAATCAGCCCTGGCAAATCCCACAGGTTATCCTTGGATGTAATCATCCCTGATGTGATTCTATTCTAGAAATGGCCAAAGTGAAGTTTGAGTACTTCAGGGAGAAGCTTGGTGTTCTCCAGATCGAGGTTCCTTCCAAGGGGAAGTGATGAGTCTGTGTGCAATTCTGACATGGTGGTAGGCTGGGCCTCCTATGGTCAGATGTAAGTGCAGAGCCATTCTGACATGGTAGTAGGCTGGGTCTCCCATGGTTAGATATAAGTGCAGAGCCATTCTGACATGGTAGTAGGCTGGGCCTCCCATGGTCAGATGTAAGTGCAGAGCCTTTCTGACATTATGAGATTGGATGTGAATCCTGGGACTTTCTGACATGATGTGGTTAGATGTGAGTGCTGGATGAGCCTTTTTGACATGATGAGGTCAGATGTGAGTGCTGAGCCTTTCTGACATGATGTGGTCAGATGTGAGTGTTGGAAGAGCCTTTCTGACATGATGACGTTGAATGTGAGTGCTGGGCCTTTTTGACATGATGTGGTCAGATGTGAATGCTAGATGAGAATTTCTGACATGATGGGGTCGGATGTGAGTGTTGGGCCTTTCTGACATTATGAGGTTAGATGTGAGTGTTGGGTGTGCCTTTCTGACACGGTGGTGGATGTGTTCCTCCCATGGTTAGATGTAAGTGCTGGGCAGGCCTTTCTAACTAGGTCATATATAAGTGTTGAAGAAGATGAATACCTACCTAGAGGCTAGGCCTACAACTAGCATGAAAAAGGGCCGGCTTTGTAGAACTTCCTGTGACGATTAGAATTGAGAGATAACACCATTTGATCGAGATAGCGAAAGCAGTGATGATGATGATCCAGTGATGATCCAGCTTTGATGATGATCCAGTGATGATCCAACTTTGATGATGATCCAATGATGATCTAGATTTGATGATGATCTAGCTTTGATGATGATCCAGAGAAGAAGACTTGTGCCGATGAATTGTGTCAAGAGAATACCTTCCTAGTTAAGAGGGAGTGTTGATGTATTTGTAACTTCAGAATGTATTCACTTGTATATATTGTATTTCATTGGTCCTTGATGCTCCTATCAGGATAATTGCTTGTATTTCTTCGTACCTCGATGTTACTATCGGGAGAATTACTAAAAGTCATGAAGAAGTCCTCTTCATTGTAAGTTGGGTCATTAGTACCCTAATTGTGGTTACTCGAGCCTACATAACTGAGTTAGGATTACTCGAGCTTACATAACAGAGTCAAATATTAAGTGAATGAAAGAATATAAATAGAGAGTGAGACTCTCTATTTATCACAATCACACACACTTAGTTGTAGCGCATAACTGAGAGAGAGAAGAAGCTGGGACAAGAAAGAGAGAGACAACTGCTGTCAAGAGATCATATTTGTATCTTTGGGTTTTACTTTTGGTGCTCATTCTATCTATGAGGAAGTTGTGGGGTTTTCTCCTTTATGGTTTCCCCAAGGAAAATCTTTACGTTCATTGTCTCTTGTGATTGAATATTGTGCGTGTTATTCTCTCAGATAAGATCCTAAGACCATATAGCTTAAATGATAAAAATATAACAATGCATTAGTGCATCCTTTTATATATAATGCACTAGGGTGCCGTAATGGGAAAATCAAAAACATGTTTTTCTAAGGCGGTGCATTGTAACATTGAAAGCACCTATGCTTCCATATCATTTCCATGCACCGGAAAATGTTTGCCAAGAAAATAAAATAAGTATATTTTTTAAAAATTATGTTCACCTGTTTTGATATCAGCGTGTTTTTATAGATGCACAGTGGTGTGTGGACTGTGTTGGTGCATCAGTGCATCTTGATATATTTGGAGCATCGTACATTTTTTTATAACAAGACTCATGTTTTTTCCTTTTGGTTGGTGCTTTTTACTTCCACACACATCGGTGCATTTATTTATGCATCATGCACCGCCAATTAGGTGCACCAATTAGTCGGTGCTTTTACGATTTTGACGCACCAATGTATCTGGCTATTAAGCACATCGATGCATTTTATATTTTCATGCATACCAATTAAAAAACTTCTCCCACGCGCCTCTATATAAATAAACGAATGTGTTGTTTTTATGAAGGGTCCACACAAACCTCCGATAGAAGGTGTTTTCCTTATAGTGTTAATAGTACACTCTATCGCCACTTGGTCTATACCCATAGGGACCAATTCCTTGGAAATATTGAATTCATTTCTTTGATATATTCTTCAATATTAGGGCCATAATATTTTTCATATAGAAGCATTTTGAGTGGAAAATATATGAAAAGTGGACTATAGTTTTCAAGAAATAGCTTAATTTTCAATGGAATGACTAAAGCTTTGAAGCTACAAATTTGAAATACTCATAACTCTAATACTGATTAGAATCTTTATTGTTAACAATTATGAAATGCCACAAACACTATACATATATTTCCATTGATATGGTGACAATCTAAGCACAATGCCAAAATACATTTTCTTTTCAATACTCATGATTGTCATGAAAAAACCCCTAAAATAGTTGATTTTAAATCAACGATATCTTCACTTCCCAAAATCTTCTTCACTTAATGAACTTTGTTCTGTTTTTTTTTAAATAATAAATTGGCTATTTTTTTAGAGAATCTCAAATATGCAAATACTTTTTATATTCTACACGAAAAATTACAAGAATGGACCTACATGTCCTTGACCATTTTTTCTTTCTTACCCAAGAAAGACATGTAATACCACTTGTAGCAGACATTAGTAGATAAAAAAAATAAAATATAACCCCTTAAATTGGGAATAACAAAATAGATCAACACAATAATATAGATATAATCCTTAAGGTAGGATAACACATCCAGATGGTTGTTATGGAAGGAATCAATCCATAAACCATGCTTGTTCAACACAGTCCTCAACATCCAAAAAATCTTAGTATAATGATACTCGTGTATTTATACTTCTTCATGATATTTCCCAGGGATCTATGCCAACTACCCCTCATTATTATATCTAATTACTCTAACTACCTAGTGGGCCTATTTATTACCCACCAACTATCAAATGGGCCCTCCATTAACTACCTAGTGGGCCCTCCTTTTTTCTCTTCGATAATCGACATGATTATAAAACAAAAAATAAAGAAACGTCACATTATTTGTCTTGGTCGAGTGGCTCCACTAGTACAAATTTGATGAAGGATCCCAATATCCAACAAGTCTACATATCACTACTACTATATAAATATTGAGTGGAGTTTTGTCACCTGATATGTCATGACTTCCAACAATGATAACTCTTTTGATTTCTCCACAATATATCATTATGAATGGGAGGGATTGAATCAGAGGGAGTGTATAATTTGTTCTTGAGCGCAACCTTAACAAATTTGGAGGACGAAGATGCACTTTTTCCCTTTATGCTTACATGCATTCATAAAACTAGAAAGAGAGTTAATGCCTTATAGATGTTGTAGTAAGAGGACAAAGCCCGATACTCAATTTGTTTTCGGATAAACAAAATCCTTTGTTGATCTATTAGAAACCATGATACATTCTCTAGGTTTAGATTTATATCAACCACGTAATCTCTAGATGGCACCCACGTCATCAAATTTTCCCTGGGAGTGATTTTATCATGATTTGAAAGCATGATCTGAGAGTGTGCATTTCTTTGAACAGTTGGTGGACATCATAAGGCATAAAGGTTTTGAGCACAATGATTTTTTTTTGGACTGAAACAATTAAGATTTTATATTGAAAGGTTGTGGGTGTCCCCAAGCAACAATTAGGGTGTACATAAAGCGTATGAATGGCAGCTAAAATTTCTAATAGTCCTCTGCCCAAACCAACTTCTAGTACTAGCCTATTTCGATGGAGGTTCCAGCCTCTGTTCCTAATGCAAGTCTCTCCTGCATTTTCTTACCTACTAGTATAAATCTTGACAAATTGATTACGTAACAATATACAATGGAAATAAATTCCACCTACTTTGATTGAGATCCCTCCAAACATAAATCCTATAGTTGATTTCTTCCTTGATGAGGCATGGACATCTGGATATTTCCTTACTTATTATCGATTTGACAGTTGTCACAGTGGAGATGGTTGATGTCCTTTTTCTAGGGCATCAAAAAAGGATACTGCCTTTGGTATCTTTAATGAGAGGGGAGGGGGATCCACATAGTTGGCTTGTGTTTTTTTTGTTGTCATAGCCTGCTTGACCAAATCGGGGTCCTCTTCTTCTTTTGTGTCTTCTTCAACTCCTTGATCTTCCTCATCTTCTTCATTTTAATCTTCCTTTGTTATTTTTGTATCTTTTGAGTTTCCTTCAAGTCCATACCTAGGATGAATCAGAGGATCCCATTCCTTCTATTGTGATTATGTGCTTCCTTGAGGCTTTAAATTTGGAGTAGGATTCATTCAAATATCAATGTTATGATCTTCTCTTTGTTCTAGGTCATCTTCATATTCCAGGCCTGTAAATCTGTTACAATTATATTTCACAATATATGTGGTGCTTGGTCCTTTATTCGACGAATTTCTTTTATGATCGGAAACCACCTTGAATTCATCATAATTGAAGGTAGGGGTGTTTCCTTGTTGAGAATGGTCAGTATGTTTGTTTCTTTGGTTGTTGATATTTGGGCATATTTTAGCAAAATTCCCATAGGAGTGACGAAAATTATAGCTGAACATGATTTGTTCATAGTCTAGCACTTGTAGGTGACTCCACCTATCTAATTTGATATGGATTGCTTATGAAAGTCCCTGTTCAAGATCTACTTCACACACATACAAGTGCATGAGTAGAGGTCTCCCTTTGGATCTATTTTGGCAATGAAATAGCCTAGCTTGTTGCCAAGAGAATAAATTGACTCTTTGTCCTATGAAATTACAGGAAGGTGTGAAATCCTGATCTAGACAATAACAACTTTAAATTCAGATTATGGATTGAAATTTAGATTCATAGGGGGGCATAAAAAATCCCTATAGGCCCCATGAAATATGGGCCTAAGCGGAAGCTTAGGTCACACTCTTATCTATTTGATAATAGAAAGCAAAAAAAACCTCTACCAATAGCCATTACCATTACTTGAGATTGCAAAATAGGATCCCATTTATCAACTATCCAAGTTTCGATTGATTTTAGGTTTGTCCAAAACCCTATAAAATTCCTTTTCAAATCTCTTTCTAATAGAATGAGGTTTTATCTTCTTGATGTTGTGGATACTATGTCAACCTAGTGAATTTTTTTTCCAATTCTTTGAAAAATCTTTGAGATTAGACAACATTTATTAGGGGCATTTGAGCATCTAGGAGGCATTTGAAGGCCTCAACCTCCTTCTGTGCTTTGATATCCATTTAAACCTAAAGGGAATCCTGAATAGCATACTCCAAACTCCATGATAGCCTTCCCTGTGTCCTTCGGTTCTAGGGTAAACAATAAAGATCGAAGTCCAAGAACTGACCCTAGAGACTACGATCTCAAGCAGGAAGGGCCTATAGTGGCATCCAAAACCTATGCGATGGTAGATTCAGGTAGTGTACAAGTTTGAAACCCTAGGTCCATAGATATATCAACCACCAATCCATTTTTCATCTATGAGCACAATGACTTAACTCAACATTGTACAAAAATTATGTCAAACACTTTGCATATAGGCCTTTCTTTAAACACTTGTAGTGAAAACTTTGTTGTTATGGTATTGCTGGCTACAAGGAAAAAACATTATATCTTGTAATGAAATAAACATGGGATCTAAATGGATGCATCCCCATCCCCCTAGATCCATTCAAGGATGATTTTAAATAAGAATGACATATTCCAAAGGGATAGATTTCTCTAGCCTACCATGGTCACCAAAAGATTAGTTGAAGACTAAACTCATCACCCATATTATTTCCTAATTCGAAAGACAACTAAAATTAGGCAAGACTTGCATAAAGAGACTGATCTTTTAATGCTATGTCAATATCGCTCTCAAGTACTTGCTACATTTAGAATCTTGATATTTGGGCATGGATGAGGTGTGCATCCCTCCTATTAGAGGGATGGAAGCTCTTGATGCCAAAAAGTACTAAAGATATCGCCGTGCAAACATTGCATCAACCAACTTAAGAAAATTCCTCTTCCACTAGTATAAAGAACCTAACAGGTATGTTGAAGAAGCAATATGCCCATTTTTTTTGGTGTCTCCAATTCATAATAAAACATATATATGCACACACACACACACAGGTGTGTGTTTGTGTGTGTGCGTGCATGTGTGTCGGGGGGGGGGGGAACACAAAATGGCCCTTAATGAAAACACATTGCATGGGAACATAAGGAGATATGCATTTATACATGGGCACTAGTACAAGTGATCAATTTTGCCATGGCAAAACGTGGCAATATCCACGGAAAAGCGTGGATATTGCCACGTCTAAGTGTTTTTTTTCCATGGAAACAATTCCGTCGCAATAGAGACGACCCCTAATTTGCGTTGCAAGAGCAACAATGTTCTATATTTCATTAGATGTCTAAGCCGTCGCTATATCCACGCCTGGCCGTCTCTGTATCCATGCCTGGCCATCGCTGTATCCACACCTTTCCGTCGCTGTATCCACGCCTGGCCGTCTCTGTATCCACACCTGGCCGTCGCTATATCCACGCCTTGCTGTCGCTGTATCCACGCTTGGCCGTCTCTGTATCCACGCCTTTCCATCGCTGTATCCACCCCTTGCCGTCGCGGTATCCACGCCTGGGCATCGCTGTATCCACGCTTTGTATAAGTTTAAAAAAAAAAAAAATGCAAACACCAGGAATAGCGACAGGGATGCTATACCTGCGACGGGAAGACAAATTGGTCATGTAATAAGAGAGAACCAGCAGGGAAACAGGTGCACTTGTTGAAAACTGTTGATAATCCAAAGCAATTTTCACCTAAGCCTCTACACGATCTAGCCACTTTTTGCAATACTTTAGGCTCTCTTATCTCTTTCCATAAACCTCTTTGTTATGGCCTTGGTATGGAATGAAATGTACCTGTCAGTTTGTTGCGGATCATGATTGGGAGACATTGTAGGATGGGTTATGAATATTGGGAATTCTTTCTTGGTTTTAATCTCTTCAAAGTTTAGACATGTGGGAATGCAACTTGGCTAAGACTCATAAGGAGTTGTCATTTTTGGGTTTATTGTGATTTCTTCTTGGTTGATGTGTTTATCATTATATGAACTGTACTTGCTGCAATGTATGTCTAAAGACTAATATTCTTCTTTGTGGCATTCATGTGGTTTTGCTTAGAAAATTAACGAGTATACTTTTTTTACAATTTTAATGGGTGGGTTTATTTGAACATAAGTCTATTCCTAATGTTAGTTGGAAGTTGTGATGTACATTGAAGGCAAATGGGAGAAAATGATGTGGTTAATATTGTGATTGAATGGCCTGCAGTAGCTTTGCAATCCTACCATTCTCTGTCATCTATTTCCTTTAAAGAGGATGCACTCTCTCATCCTACCCAGGGTTAATTATTAAAAATGCTTGGATAAATTGTGATCCTCCTCATGCTTGGACTAAGCAAAATCAGAGTATATTGGTTACCAAAGTTTTAAAGAGGAAACAAAATAAAGGTTTTATGTGCCTATGGGGTAGAGGATTCTAACATCTTTCATTTTTGGAGAGGTGTCTCCAAAGAAAGATTGACAATAGGTCCAGAACATTGGACAGGATTTCCTAAAGAGTCATTTGATGCTTCAAATAAAGTTCTTTCCCTCAGAAATTTTAGACATGCCTACAACCAAAGTAACAAGTGTTCAGTAATGAAAAGATACAACATTCAGTCATCAAGAACTTTACAACAAGGATAACAAATAAAGCAGCCTTTCAATTTACCTCAAATTGACTTAGGAATCAGTGTCCACTAAATACCCAAGTATGCAACATTAAGTAATTAAGTCTAATTACACAAAAACAATAAACAGAGAGTAGCTTACCTCAAATAACTTATCGCGTTGACTACTAAGATTATCATTTAGCCACTTCTCCAAATTCAAAAACTCCCTTTTTGATGCAAGAGCAGCAAGTTCAATTGCAAAGGAAAATGGAGTCAAGTCCAATACCATAGTTAAGGCCTGCAGATAAGGTTTTCTTCATAAGAATTAAAAGAAGCTATACACTGAAGATATATTCCTTCAATGTTAACATTGTAGAAAAAAACAGTAGAGTTTTCCATGCCAAAAAATATTGGATATGAAGTTCTCAAAACAAGCAGAACAACTTCTAACTTGAATTTCTGGCAGATGCCTAGTGATGAAGGTCTCTTGAATGCACACTTGCCTCCAGAAGGATCACCATTCTGTCCCTGTTTGAATTCTCAAAGCAAATCTAAACAGAGTTTATGTCAACTAATAAACTTTCCTAAGACTGACCTATCACATTTAAGGTGTCCCAATCCTTGGATCTTGTGAAGATATCCCCTCTCTGAGTTTGCAACGTGGACTCATGTTGG
>LPNX010081712.1:426873-440576 GCA_001517045.1 Pseudotsuga menziesii | reverse complement strand
TCAAACCCTTATATACAAAACCATTATCTTTAGCCAACACATAATTGATCATAATTATCCTTTGACAATGTGCATTGATTTTACCTATATCATCTTTTGCTACACTTTGTGCACAACCAACAGCATCCCACCAATCCACTCCAATACAGAGGCTCCACCAAAATCTGGTAATGGATGAGAATAATCAAATTGTAGGCCAGCGAATGTAACCACAATATAAATACAGAGATGCAACAAGATAAAAAATAAAATCAACTTCATACCTGTCTGCAATGGCTCGTTCCAAGGGTGCTGCATTACCCTTCCATTGACTACTTTGACTGGCAGGAGGTAGAATACGTAGAATATTCAGTACACTGCAATCCCTGCTGTTATCATGCCAAACTGAGGGCAGGCAACAGCTAGTTGAAGAGAAAGCTGGTAGGGCAACAGAAACCCCAACTGGGGCACAGTAGTAATCTATGGGAGAAAAGTTACTGCCAGATAATAAATGAACATTTCCATAGAGAAAAGCAAAAGCAACCTCCCCCCCATGACTTGAAAAGACAATTCTTGCTAGCATCCTTACGTCATTGTGCTGATTAACTAGGTCAGAGTTAAATTTGTCACTATTTCCACCATTTGAATTTCCTGGTGTAGCAATGGATAGAGAACCTTTGTAGTCCTTAGTTGGAGATATGTTCATATTTACCGTGTTCTTCCAGATAGTCATCATTGGTGCTTGTCCACCAAAATTTGTATCAGAATTTTCAAAAAGGGGATGCAGTGCAACCTGTTGACATGAGCTTTCCCACCGCTGCACTCTCCAACCAGTTAGAGAGGGCCCCTCGTCAGGATCGTGAGGAGACATATATTGGCCTGATGGAATATAATTTGGATGTAATTAGTAATTTAGTACACTAAAAAGAATAGTAATTTAGCTATGTTTGTGATCAGTCTGTTTGCTAGCAAATCCACATATAGTGGATTTACCTATAAATAGACTTAATAAAAGCAGCAATCTCAAATTCTCATGTGGACAAGATATTACTAGTTACAGAATGCAACTAAACAGCTGCCTAGCATTCCAACAAGCATGTATTCCTTTTAGACAGAAAACAAGAGAGGCAGAATAACAAGGTTCAAAATCCCAGCTATGATAGTTCCTCAATGATGCTCAGATTTAGGACCTGGTTCAACTCTTAAAGTGCACAAATGAAACAAACACTTATCAAAGACCATGAAAATAAGGAAAAATAAACAACTTAATATTGTGTAAATCAGAAACCCATTGTCAGACATAGAGATGATAATCACTAAAAGTAGAATCCTTTTATTCTATATGAATGTTTTCTCCCATTTCAGATCTCCTAATGTTCCTGCTTCTCACCCTAGATTCTTTTTTCTTAGTTTGGCACCCTTCATAGTTACTCTTAGAAACAATTTCAGACTCAACTTCTCAAAAATATACATTCCAGAAAAACTAGAATCAAATTTGAATTCACTAGAGGCTAATTTCTCAACACAGGAGGAAACTTCCAAAATAATTTTGTAAACAATCCTCAAACCTCAAATACCTGCCCCAAAAAATATTTCTAGTCGGATACCCTAAATTAAAATTTCCAAAATGCTTAAGTCTAATCTTCTGCCCTACCCATGGGCCATAAGCAAACCTTCAATCCCTGGTAACCTTGAAATCTACAAACATAATTGACCCTGTCCAAATTCTATTAAAATAATGAACAAAATTTTAATTAACTGAAACCATGTTAGGTAAACATATGCATGCATAAATATAACAACCCAAATTAAATATATGGCAAAAATAGCAGATATGAAAAAAAAGAACAGAATCAACCAATACAAGTACACATGCTCATGTTAAAAATTAAAACATTATAATCCCAAATTATTTTCTAACTACATTATACTGCAAAGCTGATCCTTTCTTTGATATTAAAAGCAACAGAAACAAAATTGATCAGGAATCTTTAAAATATTCTATTGAAGAAATGCTGTATATAATTCCACCTTGATTATTCTGTGCCAAGAAGAGTCTGTAAAAGAATTTGAGATATATAAGATTCTATTTGCGAAAATGTCTAGCTATCAAGTGTCATAGCGTCATTAAGAAGGAAGCAACAGGATCTTTCACCTTCAACAACTGCAACAGCTAAGACTGATCCTTCACGAGATGGATTAAATGCTAGTGCCGAAACTCCTGAGGCCCCTGTAGTAGTTGCAGCTGATTGAGCTGCTGCCTCTGTACTCACGTATGCAGAAAAATTAGACACTGGAGAACAATGTAGTGAAATGTCTTTGAATTGAGATGAACAGAACCCTGTGCACTTAGATTTGGGGATAGATCCTGATTATTACCATTGTTTTGTAATATTGAACAGCTATCTCTCTTATAGGGTAAATCCTTTTTAGCAAACATATCACGCATTTTGTTTATTTCCTGAACTGGACCAAAAGGAGAGTGGTAATGAGCTGAGTCATTTTCTGGAAAATGTGGTGATGAAAGGCCTGGAACAGGAGGCTCTGGTTCCAGTATATTATTTCTCTAGCATCCAGTATATTGTGAACAATGCATCCATAATTGCTATCCTTTATATGCATAGAGGCAGAAAAGGTGCAACCTTTATTATAGTACCTCAACAAAAGAATTTCTACAATGAAATTAGAATAGAGAAATTCTGAGTAAGTGGGGGAGATGCTAGCTACATCAATGCCCCATGAAATCGCCGAAGATATTATTCTACTAATAATCACTGACTGATGAAGAGGATGAAATTGAGTTATCATGGCACAGATTGAGCCTGTATAAACCCGACAGTTGAAGTCGACTCATAAAGACAGTATAGGTGGAAACCTCTCGCATGCATGAAATACTTATCTTCGATGGTGAGTAGTTGCAATGAGATTTCATCCTGGAAGATGTAAGGAGATGCAAGTTACCACTCAGAAGTTATGTCAGAAAGTGTTGCTAATAGAAGAGTGCTCCTATTCGGCACCAAGTTGGATATGGCCCCAAACATGGATATGAGGACACTGCCCAACATCTGCAGATTCAGTGTGCACCCTTGGCAAAGTCATTTGAATCCACAAAAAATAATAAGAAAGGAAACATATTCTTAGGTAATAACTCACCAACAAAAGTGGGGCATAGCGTAAAAAATGTAGATGCTAACTTACATAATTAGAATCAAAAGGTGTGATCTGTGGAGAATTGTCACATTGGTTCATGATAGAAATAATGATTGATGTATGTTAATACTTTCGATAGTTTATTAACTAGATTGATAATAAAGGTATATAACTCTATTAAGATCCAAAGTCAACCATTGAGTCACTAGTGACTCACTAGAATAGTGCAGAAAACATAGCAACAATGAAATAATAACAATGCAATAGCAATGATTTGTAACATCCCCCTGATTCGAGTGGGGAAACTTGCTAGCCACTTTGAGGGGCAGCATCCAAATACATTTGCATAAGCAAGAGATACAAGATAATTGATATTTGATAAGCACATGAGGATTACAATAACTATGTTAACCCTGAGGCCATATATTAAATTTCAAAACCATAGGTGCCTATATCATGTGCAACGGGACATGTGGATCCAGATCCCACATCCATGACTTTAATATTAATACCATCTCTAATATTAATAGGCCCTAATTAGGAATTTACTACATTACTAGGGTGGGACATAACATACCATCCCTTTTAAAAAAGATTGGACCTCAAAGCTTTCATTGGAAAGGACCACTAGTACATCCATAAGACAAGGTCCCATATATGGGTGTTAGCCCTAACTTCTTGTTCATTTTTAGCACATGGTAAGCAGATTATGCACTCAGAATATTACTCCCAAAACTATGTAACTAAAAACTTTAATCTTTAATCAAAACTGCAACTTATGAATGCTTTAATCTACGAACATACAATACTGAAAACACAAACATCATATACACAAGGAAAATGCCCAGGATTGAGACTCAAATCAGTATCTCTGTTTTTATTCAAATCTGAAAACATCAAGTTAATGAATCCTCAAACTACCTCTCGAAGAGCTCAGATGTCCGCTCTCTAACTACTTTACAGTCTAGGAGAAAGAGAAGGTAGAATGAATACATAATAGGAGAAAGAGAAGGTAGAATGAATCTGGACACATGCACAACAATGTGCCAATTGAAAGTATCAGACCCTAACCCTAATGCACTTTATTTGCATCGATAAATGAGCCAAGTGAAATGTGCCTCTATTGGAGATGAACTGACGTGCAAGCATGCATCCTCCTAGAGATTTGAACTAAGATTGCGAATACGTGTGCATCAGCGCCTGGTCTATCTAGTTCTAGTGAACTATGCCTTCGAACTAATTGTGTATTTAACTACTAACTAGAGCAAAAGTCAGAAATAGAACTGAACTAAACTCAGGATGGCGTATGCATGCTTTTGTCATGCATGTGCCCTGTCTCTCTCTCCTCCATAAATGCCCTTGTGCCCTAATTAACTAATGTATGAAATTGCTGAAGGGAGGGCATATTGCTGCTACTATCTACTTTTGTTGGAAGACGAAAGTGCCATTGGTGGAACACAACCTAAGCTACACACAGGTGAAAACACACACTCCCTCTTAGTGAGGACAAGTTCACCAACCCAAGTCTCTCCTTGGACATCTAGAACTTCCCTTTTTCCCTAGGGGCTTGGTGAAGATATTTGCAACGTATCAATATATAGGAATGTATTAAGGAACTGTTGCTCCCTTTTGGACCTTGTCTCTGATGAAATAGTACCCGATCTTAATATGCTAGGACTGATCATGGAGCATAGGATTCTTAGAGAGTTTATGATACAATTTTGATTGCACAGATGAATTCAGATACAGTTGATACAGAATAAGAGATTTGATGGAAAAAGATGTTTCTCTAATGCTCACTTCCTTACTTTATCACTCAAAATTGATCCCATAAAGTGTCTGAAATAGCCTCTACTTTTTAATTTTGTGGCTAACCAAGAATCTCAAATAGGCCTTTCAATTTTCAACTCTCTCACAAAAGACAGCCCAGTTTTTGATGGCATAGACAACAAAATTGGGTTTAAGAAAACTATAACCTTTCTTATATTGTTTATAGCTCTGTCAAAAGCCTCCAATTAGTAAAAACACAAACATCAGAATAGGATGTTGCATATCCGATAAGACTCTCTACTGAAACTAGAAAGACGAAAAAAACAACACAACGTATCAATTGAAAGCAGAATGTCAAGAACTTACATGCAGTCAAACCCAAATTGAAAGCAGAATGTCAAGAACTTACTTGCAGTCAAACCCAAATACAAATAATAGGTAGATGTAGCTCTGTCCCGCTTAATGAAACACTGAATAAGGAAGTCTCTTGGCCCAGGCTGTAAACAAACAAGAACATGATTTTCTTAGTCAAATGAACAACGCCAGTGAAATTCATTTTTGAGAATAGAACTCACAATTAGCATGAAGGTTAAGTTTACAGTTAATGAGTGCCTAAATGGCTACACTGAAAAAGCATGATTGCAGAGCCAAGTGCACACTAAACACATAGTTTTTGTGTTACAAAAAAAAATAGAATACCAATGGGAATACATTATTTAACCGAGATTAATTCATATATTGGGCTTATAAAGAGTTTAAACTCTAATCTAATGAAATTTATAGTGAAACTGAGAATAAGAATAAGATGGTTTATTACAAATAAATCATTAACCCCATGTTAGAAGATCAAAACAATCTTTCTCCTGTTGCTAACTTAATGAAGAAAAAAATATTGCAAACATAAGAACACACTCTCATGAGCTTCACATTGAAAGAGGGTGTTGGAAAAGGCCTAAAACACCCTGGCACCTGGGCCTGTTATGGGAATTTCTGGGCGCTCAGATCATTCCAGGAAGCTTCTTTTCTTCTTTAGTGGGACCCTTGAGGCCACCATTGCTTACAATTATTTAGGTGTTAAATTTACACGTTCCACTTGTAATCTGAGATCAGTAAAAACTATTTGCATCTATGTACAAGTTACACATCCCTAGCAATACTTGAGTGTCATTGTTTCCAGATCCCAGTTTAGGGCATTCTGTCCAAGATGCACGTCTTTGACACATTCATTAAACCCACTGCTCTCTATGGCTTGGAGGTTTAAGAACCCAGCCTTAGGTCAGATGGTTGGGCTTGTGTTCAGAGAATCCATATCATTATACTCCAAATTATAATCTCACCATAAGTGTACTACTCCCAATGCATTGTCAAGGCTAAATTCGTGGTCCGCACCCTTTGAATAAACCTTCCCTAGCATAATTTTTCTTTGGGATGTTAGCATGCTTTTCTAAATTGTGGTAGTTCTAGAGGACCCTGATCCTATACAATTTTGGGGTGCATAAATCTAATCTACACCATGGTATTGTCAATTTGCAATCCTTATCATTCTATCATAAGAAAAAATATTTCTTTCGTCGGGCAACAAAGCAAAGATGGCTTTTGCCATATTTGTAATTTCCTACGAGACAATGGTTTTTCTTTAACCTACATTTTTTATATTTTTGGACATTCAAACCCCTAGGTGCATATTGATCAACTGCATACTTTAAAAATACCCACCTGAGGTGCAGATTGACTCAGCTCAGTGAGAACAAGGATTGAGTTGGCTTGTTGACACTGAATAGATCGACTCACTATATGACTTGGCCAAGTGGTCAACCCCTAATTTGCTGACTCAACCAAGTCAGTGTCAAGAACTTTTTAGTGTCTGACATGATCCCGATTTCAAAAAAGAGATATATTAAAGAAAAAGAGAAAAAGA
Source organism: Pseudotsuga menziesii (assembly GCA_001517045.1). NCBI lineage: Eukaryota > Viridiplantae > Streptophyta > Pinopsida > Pinales > Pinaceae > Pseudotsuga > Pseudotsuga menziesii. Next base: position 433,759 of record LPNX010081712.1, on the reverse strand, counting down.
AAATATAACCCTATCTTACCACTCCAAAAACCTCCCTCACTTCATTTATCAGTGATTGTTTACATGTGTATTGCGAAGGTTTTGTATTTGTCAAGTGTTATGCTCTTTGGTAGCTATCACAGTTATTAAGGTGTCTTTAGCAGAGTATGATTTGGCTTGTGGTGACAACCCACTTTTTTGGCCAAATGGCCCAATATGTCATTACTGTCTGTATTAATGGGTAGAGAAAGCATTTTCTAAAATTAATGTATTTAAAAATAAAAATAAAAATCTACTAGCAGTCCCCTCAGGTGATTTGAAAGGGGCTAGAACCCAGTGACATGGAGAGGCTGTGAAGCCAGCCTTCTTACTGTTTATCAACCCTAGATAACACAGAGACATGTGCGGTCTTCCTTTAACTGTAGGGAAATAATGGAATCTTCTCCATAAGAACAGAGCTCAGTTCTAGCACTCACTGAGATGGAGAGAATGTGAGAAGCCTTCTGACTGTTTATCAATCCTAGATAACACATACATATTGAATTAGAAGGATCAATTTATCACGTAAGTGTTCCAAATTTATACTGTCATATGTTTCCCACGATCCATTGTATGAGCACAAAGATGTGACATGGTGCAGCATAAGTCTTCTCAATATCCCCTTCCAAATATTGCTTAATTATCAATTTGCAAACTTTCATCTATCTTTCAAACATGGAAAACTGAATAAATACTAACTTTGACTGCTACTGTTAAGAAGATACTGTACTTAATAACCTCCAAGTGATTGCAACAAATGCTGAGTGATAATATGCACTGCCCACATGATGGCATATATCATGTTGCCAAATATTTGTACATCAACAGTCTTATGAATGCAACCATGGCATAATACAGATGTTGTCATTAAAATTGTCTCTGAGTCAGCTAATAGTTGACGAATGACAATACGAGCAGATGGCTGCAATGCAAACCTAAATATTATGTACTTTTTGCTACATTAGTTGGTGTTGGAAATGATCAAACATATGACATACAAATCACTCCTCGAGTTATAGAAAACACAATAAGTTTCAGATATGATAATTTTATTAATGTCAGCAGGTAACCAAAAGAGTAGGGCAATGAGCCTAGAAAAGTTCAGTAACAAACATAATAGATAGAAGGATGTGTTTTAACACATTCAAACAGGTTGCAATGACATATTAAGACAAATGGAGAGTAAAACTAAATTTTCAATGACAAAAAACAGTTGATGCTTACCTTTTCCTGCTTTTGCTGAAAGATTTGTTACCACAACCTCCAAGCTTGTTAAGACCTATCTAGAAAGCACATACAATCCAAAATGTTAAGGAAATTTGTTTTTCTGTCCTTATTCTATACTAAAACCATTTCATAATCTGAAGCAAAATAGAGAGATATACTTCCAAAAACAAAATAAGAGAGAATGACAAGTGTGGCAAGAGAATGTACAGGGCAGCAATACTGAACTAATAAAAAATAGAGTACAAAAAACTGCCCTGATATACTATTTGGCATGATTAAGTTGCATGCAGAGAAATTTATTGTAGCGAAAAGTACCTGATGAGGAACTTCAAATATAAACACTTCATTCCAGTTTACTGCACCAACTACATGATTGTTTGTTTCTATCATCAATGGCCTAAGACATCTAGACCTTGCACTCTGAGGAAAAGGCTTTTGATCCTTTGATGCTTGTGTTGTGGTCACTAAATGGAGAGCACAAAAAAAGTTTTGGCCATTGCCATCTTCAGTCAACATTAACTCATGTGAAACAAAGCAAGAAGAAAACCCAGATTTGCACAATACCATCAAAAACAAATATTAACAATTAGTCACCATAGGAAAACAAAGGATAAGAACAGAATGAATCTCTTATACCCTTGCATCTAAAATATGAACAGAAACATAGTATCGAGAAGCATTTGTCTCTGTGACAGCGTTCAATCTGTCAGGAAATCTTGGAGGTGGAAGGTGCACATGAACATTACTGTCAGGCTTCAATAGCTTAATATTTTCAAAATTGTTTCTGTACTGTCGGATATACAAATCACATCCAAGTCTATTTTCTATGACTAATTTCTCAGAATCATCAACTTCTAGAGCAGAGGCATTCCGATTCAATACATGTTTGCCATATTCATTAATATCTTGTTTTTCGTTGGGAGGAGTAAAAAATCAATAGTATAAATTAGTGCAACTATATGAAAATCATATGAAACAGCTTCAAGAAAACACTTAGACATTAACTAGGAAGAAAGTATATTATCTCAAATAGAAACCTTTTCAAGCTGCATTGCCATACGGGCCTGCTGTTCATGATCTACTTGTTTTCTCCAAGCAAGTATTGATCCTACAAGTGTTTCTACATTTGCTGATGTGATATTCAAATTTACTACATTTGTTGCTGTAATTCGAACATGTTTCCCAACTCTCAATGGCAAGTTAGAAATTGCATCATATGCTTCATACCTACAGATAAAAGTAACAGAATCTCAACTCACTTGCCATATGACATTAAGCCTCGCCACTTGACATATTTTATGTGAGTATTTTATCTTAATTTCTGGTGCTTGAAAGCATTTGACTTTGTATTAGAGAATTTGAGAAGATTGAAGAGAGTTACTCCACGTGTAGAATTACTTAATCCTATTGGCAAAGAAATTTGCAAACAATTTTTCTCTCTATTGGATGGTGATATAGGCATCAAAGAGTACGTTGTTTGGGGAGCTTTATTTCCCTTCATGTTAGAAACATTTGGGATGCAAGCCCCACATGATGGTACAAGTTCGGATAAGGTTATGGACCTTTTATTGTCTTTTCCAGAATTTAAGGACTTAATTATACCGACCATGCTGGCTCTTTCATATAGTTGCAAAACATCAATGATCACTCTTGTAGACTGTCCATATACTGGATCATATCCATATCTGGCTCTAGCTTGCCATATCTGGCTCTAGCTCTCATTGAGAAAAGGTCACCATAAACATACGGTGAAATTGTGACACAAATCTAATAGATGAGTAAAATATAACAAGTTATTGGACCTCAAATACAAGGAATAATAACTCGAACCTTCTAACTTCTTGGCTTTTTATAACCCCCGTTCCCCATTTTTCTCACTCATTACTATATATTTATCTTTATTCTTGTAACAAATACCTTTATTTTTAATTTATTAGCTCTTAGTTCCAATTTCTTGGGTGGGGCACAAGTCCCTTCACTCACCGCCTATGCAGATGGAATATTATTTCCTTTCACAGTCCCATTAGTCACTTTTGGCTAGCGGTGGACATTAGCATAATCCTTTTTCTACCCACACTATATAAGAAATGTCCCGTGCCCCACAATGCCCAAGAGTATTCAATGAAGCCATCATTTCTTCTTGATATGAATCTTTGTTCAAGATCTTTCTTAAATAAATATATAATCTTCTACTAGTTGTCTTGTATTATTAGAAATGGTCTTGCATAATTAGGAGCACAGAGTGGCTAATGCCATAGATTGCAATTTTGTGACTCTTGTTGGCGAGTTAAGAGCAAACTTTGCTTGAGGAAGCACAAGTCTCATTGTTTTGGTCAATTAGACATTGCAACCAATTCCTGAGTGACCAATTCACCACTTTGTATATTCACCAGTTTGAAATTTATAGGTAAAGTTTAATTGAGGTTGGGTTCTGAACATTTTCCACAATTTTTACCCAAAACATAGTATTTAATGATTTGGTGTCCTTGTTAGAAGAGATAGAGACAATTCCTACAACTAGACCAACTCTTGATAATATAAGCTTGCAAACCCTAAGTTTTATTCCTCAAAAACTTCTGCACTAGCCTTTCTAACAACAAACTAAACTTCTTAATTCCGGCATTTCTTCCCAGCTAGGAATTGTTGCATGGTCTTGTTATCACACAAATCTGTAGAAGCAAATTCGCATGATAATTATAGGCAAACCAATCCTTTGTCACTGTTAGTGAGCCTGTCTATTTGGATTGGTGCTTTTCTAGTTAGAGGGGGGTGTCTTTAGAAGGCGTGTACTGTAATCTGAGCTGCAAATCTGCACATGTTACAAAGAAAACAACATACAAAAACCCCTTGTTGACTGTCCTAGAATAGTTAAGAGTGAGGGTCAATTTCAAGCACTAAGTTTCAATGGTTGAGATCTCTAGTAACCCTACATCTAGGTCCACCTAGCTGCCTTTGACTGTTTGAAAAAAGAGGAAAGAAACCTCATAAAGCTAAGACAGTGTATGCATACTAAGTATGAGCCTTTTCTGCTGTGTGGGATACTTTCTTTAGTGTTTTTCTCTACAGAAGAAACACTGTTTTTTCTTCCTAAATTGATTCCTCTGCTTGAGATTAAGAGAGGAAAAGGCATGCACAAAACCCTCAAAGGTTTGCTTACAGGTCGACTTAGATCAAAACAGGATCGTGTCTAATCTTCATTTATGATTTGTAGTTTTAGTTAGTTTCCCTTGCTATTTTCTTGTCACAAAAACTACTTTCAACAGCTTTCCTAACTGCCAATAAGTTGACCTAGCTTAAGATTTATTGCACTGCTGATGTGGATTTTCAGGATGGGTCTTTCCTTATATGCTTCCATTCGTATAGTTTTCCAAAGGATGCAATCTTTTTAGATATTTCATCATTGGATCCTATCTTGTCATTCACAATAAAACTCATGACTATATATGCATCGAAATGTATTTAGTCAGTAGGCTGTCAAGCACATAGTTAATGTCAAATTTGTCTCTTTGCTGAGGGTAAGGCCCGCTGTTCATTGGTTCATTTTTATAACCCTCCAAGCCTCTGATTTCCTGTAGGATGCATGCTGGCCAAATCACAACAAATAGAACTGCCAAATGGTCACCTCCAGTGCTGGTTTTATTTACATCTCCTTCAAAGGTAATCTAACTACATAAAGGGAGAACCTCCTGTAGACTCCCTCCTAAAAACCTTGCTGTTTATCTGCCGTAATGTTTGAAAGGTTGCAAGGAATCAGGGATCCCAACTACCAGCACCTATGAAAGAGCTCTGATGACAATGACCTCCCAAAACCTGCTATATTTTGTTTCAACCCAAATTTATGTGCTGTTTATTTCATGTGTTAAGGAAGTATAGTTTGTTGTGATAACATCAAGGGCAAAAATCCTAGTGATAAACTGATATCAATTTGAAACCAACTCGGGACACACGGAGAACGACCTGATGAAGGGTTATAAAGAGGAAATCTATGCCATAATGTTCATTTTGGCCATACAGGGGAGCTATCACAGCTGGCAAATATCATTCTAGATATACTTTCTCAGCTTCAAGCATTATACAAAGAGCATAGTGTGAAGGAAATATCACACCCACGCCAACCCCAACACCTCGCTTCTCTCAGTGCAGTAAGAAATAAGAAACCCACAAGCAATTCCAGGCAATGAACGCCATATAGATCTATTGATATGTATTGAAAAATCTGAACAGAATATAAAAGCTAGTTGGGTATAAAACCTAGTTTGGCATTTATCAGAAGAGAACAAAGCTCTTATAAGGAAAGATTTAGAGATTCACTTGGTAGTGGCTAGCTCAAAGCAGAGCACATATTTGTAGACCTCGCCCTGTGAACAAAAGCAAGGAATCAAGGTCCCTTTTGTCTGCTATATACAAAATACAGTGCAAAAATTAAAGTACTGCTATAAGCCTGAGAGGATTCTTTGGATTGACATACCACACCAAATGTCAATGAATCAAAATGCACATTGCTAAGGCGCATCAGCTCCTCAGCTTTTCTAATGGATGTTTTGTTCTCTGCAAGACCCAACTTCCTGCCCAAAGCTTCCATATCCATCCTTATCCTTCGTTGCTATCCGCAATGTATTATTAAGGAACTTTGTTCTGAGGAGAAATACCACTTCTCTTCGCCGGTCCATTTCGCATTGTTTGTATTAGTTTTTAGATACAAAATAAAAAAATGGGTAGTGGGTAACTATGGTGGGAAACCATTAATTTCGGATTGGATTCCTGTGATCACCATGGACCGATTCAATGATATTGGGGGTTTGTGATAAGGGTAGTTTGTGTTGTTTGTGAACTCGAAAGAGTATTTATTTTTTATTAAATCGCAACTTAAGACCTGATTTGTTTCACACTTATTCTTTAAAATGTTGAAAATGTCTTAGAAAATAGTTGAAACAGTGAAATTTGATAGATAGACTAGATCTGAAATTCCAACCCTACCCCTATGCCAAAAGTATTATGCCACCTTTAGCAACTTTTAGTAGCTTGTCTAGCATGCGCATTCTTATGGATTGTTTGTTGTCTACTTGGTCCTCTTAAAATGTTGTCTCCCAATCACTGATTTGTAGTTATGTTCTTCCCCTAATATAGTTGTATGCATCACAATGAAACAAGAAGTGATATCCATTGTCCACTTCTTATTTATCATTTTCCAAATCTATTTGTATTTAGAATGTTTATAGTTTATTGATATATAATTGTATGTATTGGTCTGGAGGATTACACCTTTTTTCTTCAATTATCCCATTCATATACTATTTTTTACATTTCATAGTTATATTGTAGTTGTCAAAATGCCCAACTTTGAGACCATAAGCAAGACACTATCTAGTGTTGAGGATTACACTTTGTTTTTCCAGTTATCACATTCATTATAATTTTTCCTACCAACCATGGTTTTGCTATATTTGTCAAAGGAAGTACTTAAGTTCTTATGTATTTCTTACATTTTTGCTATATTTGTCAAAGCAAGTACTTAAGTTCTTATGTATTTCTTACATTTTACCAAATGTAGAGCCCAATATGGATTCAATTGCATTTCACATTAATATGGAAGGATTTTATTAGGGACATACTTTATATGAGTGTAACATTTTTTCTGAAT